>PVKS010013636.1:0-50282 GCA_004027875.1 Aplodontia rufa
CACAGCCCCTCCAGCATCTATTGTTGTTTATTTTCTTCATCTTTGCCATTCTGACTGGTGTAAGGTGATATCTTAATGTGGTTTTCATTTGCATTTCTCTGATTACTAAAGATTTAGAGCACTTTCTCATGTATTCATTGGCTTGATCAATGTCCTCTGGTGAGAAGTCTCTATTTAGCTCTTTGGCCCATTTATCAATGTCTTTCATTTTCTTAATCAGAAAAACAATGGGGATGACAATAGTACCTGGATCACTGGGATGTTATGAAGATAAAGTACATACATGTAAAACACAAGTGCTGTTTAATACTACTTTTATTTATGACACAGATCTAATCAAAAGCATGAGGGAAGTTAAAATAAAAAGTATTTTTAATTTGAAAACTAGCTTAATGAAAGAAATGCCACTGTTGAATTAATGCACAGTCAAAAATGGGATGGGGGAGGGAACTAAACAAACTAGTATCCTGCATCTAGGTCCTAAGAGTACATGCAAGATATTTTAAAATAACGTGTAAAAGCTTTTGAATTGAAAAGCTCTCCATTTGTGAATCCATTTTTGCACAGAAACTGTACATATACAAATAGACTAGAAGGGAGATTGTTAGATTAATTTTAAAAATAAATTTTACCGTTTTTTTCCCCGAGAATTCCTTAATGAAAAGGCAGCAAAGAGATAATGAGGAAAGAACCAAACAGATGGCTTCCTCTGATTTGCCAAACTTTTACGGCATCATTATGATAGATTTCCATTTGGGTCTCCACAGTTTAAAAGTAAGTGGGACATTTGGATTCAGAAGAGAGCAGAGATGATTAAAGGGTTGGAAACCCCAGCTTAAGGAAGAAGGGATCATGGAAATGATGCTGGTTGGCCAAAAGAGGAGAAGCCTGAGGGTGACTTAATTATAGTCTCAGTGTATATAATGTGCCATATAAATGGGTTGGGGAACAGATGTTGTTTCTCCACTGAAAGCAGAGTGAAATGCAATGGCAACACTTTGACTGTACTTGAGAAATGTCTATATGTGAAGAGTTATTGAGCAACTAAGCCTTTGTACACTTAACCAATATTAATTTGATTCTGCCTGTCTTAGGTACTTAGTAAGTGCTAAGAATTAATTTACAATTCAGATACACAGATATATTTAATGGAATTTGCGTTTTGCCTCAGTATTATTTTTCAGTAGAATTGGTGACCCACGCACACTAGAGGATAAGAGGAGAGAGACATCAAGTGGGGAAGGCAACCATGAGAAGTGTTTGGATTAGGCAGAGAGGGAAGCAGCATGGATCCTTTTGGCATAGGATCTATGCAGTGGGAAAATTCCCCTTGCAGGCCCACCTCTACCCTGCCAGGAACTGATTCAGGGAGACTACCTTTTTTTAGGAGCCCCATGAGAGCCACTCTCTGGATGTCCACCTCCCAGAAGCACCAATAACCAGTTTTAGATTATCCAGAGAAATGAAAGCTATCAAGAGATGAGAGATGTTCAGTAATTTGCTAGAATATCCCCCACATAGAAAAACATTTATTTATATTTATTACAACTTGGGAGTAGCTAAGTGGAAGAGATGCACAGGGCAGTGATTGTCCATATCCTATCTGCACACCACCCTCTCAGCACCTCTGTATGTTCATCAACCTGGAAGCTCTCAATTCTTTAGGGTTTTTTAAATAGAGGCTTTATTAATTACATAGGCATGATTGATCAAATCACTGTCCGTTGGTGACTAAGTTGATCCTTTCCACAGAGGGTGTGGGTAAAAGTTCCAGCCTTCTAATCAGAGGACTGGTTCCTCTAGCCTCCATCTCTTCTTCTGTACTGTGTCCCCACTTATGTCTATGAAACAATTGATGTCTCAACAGAACCTAGAGTAGTTGGAAGGAGTTGCAAACTAATTTATGAAAGGTACTTGGCAAAAGTTATTCTTCATTATAAGACAAAATGTAGATATTCTTGGAATAACCATATTTTATTATCTTTTGAAAAGCTTGTTTTTATTTCATTATACAGACTTTTGATGTCTGTGAAAAATGTGGTTCTGATACACTGTTCTGGCTTGAATAACTCTGAAAAAGTTTTCTGAAATGACATCCAGACACATTTCCCCATGTGAATGTCACTGAGTGATTATTCTAATGTGTAATTTGGAACTAACTGGAAATATTCTTAGAAAAACAAATATTTTCCCCCTCAAAAAAAAACAGACCCTGAGATTATAATGAGTCTACATAGTTTATTTGGGAAGTGAGACAGATAAGGAATGAAGTTGGTGTGGAATACATTAATGAACAAGCCAGAACCCTAGGCAACTGGGGCTCAATTCCCCCAAGTAAGAACACAACTCAATTTGTCTCACCTCAGACAGTGAAGCTAGAGTGTTCATCTATCAACTCCAGTCCATCAGTGGTTAAGGACTGCTTTCATGGATGTCCATGTCCTAGAACTTGGGCAATACCCTCCCAGAAAGCATTTGGAAGGAGGCCTCGAATACACTACATAAAATTCAGTCCTTTTGAGAAATGGCAGAGAAGGGGATTATCATATTTATTATAATTATAAAATCACAAGCTTCTAAGAGAATATAATTCCATTGAGAAATAAGAGCCATTATTTGATTACAAGGAAAGAACTATTTTTAAGTTACATTTGCCATTGAATGTAAAAGCATATTGTGAGTTATGAATACAGTTATGCATCACTCAATGAAGGGACACCAAGGAATGCACTGATTGGTGATCTCTTCTATGTGCAAAATCAGAGTACACACACAGGCTAAGCCAGCTGTGTTACTAGCTGATTATCTAACAGGACTACCATACTACACATGGTAAAATAGATAGCATGTGACTATACTTACAGATGTTTGTACTAAAAATGGAGCATAGAAAATGATCATTTTCAACATAGGATAAAACCCACTGGAGTCTATTCCATGGGTAAATTACTACATTTAAATTTAATATAAATGTGAATTTTTCCATTGATTTTTATAATGTACACTTAAGTCTCAGTGAGATAGTTGGGATTCTCTTCATAATATGAATACTTTTTCTTCTAAAAGCCAAGTTAAACATGGAGAGCTAGAGACAGAGAAGCCCAGAATAAGTCAGGAAGTTTGTGAAAAGTACCCAAATCACCAGAAGGACTAAAGTCTCTTCAGGAAAAGGATCTCCTCCATCTCAAATGGCCACTCTTCCGCTGAGGGGGAAAATGGAGCCTGTTGTGCCCAAAACTGTGTTAGTCAGCTTTTTGTCACTGTGGATGAAAGACCTGACAAGAATAATAAAAGGGGGCATTATTTGGGGATCAACTCCATTACTCTGAGCCAGAGGTGAAGCAGGACATCATAGTGGAAGGGCGTGGCGGAAGAAAGCAACTCAGGGTATTACAATCAGGAAGAAGAGAGTTCTGCTCACCAGGGACAAAACATAAAACCCAAAGGCATGCCCCCAGCTAATTGAGTTACCACCCAGTTGATCCCTTTCAGTGGATTAACCTGCTGAATAGATAAACATTCATCTCATAATATTCTTGCATTGTCACACATGAACTTTTCCGGGATACCTTATATGTAAGCCATAACAAAAATACAGCCTTACAATTTATAAAGCACCTTCTATTTAAATGGTATCTTAGTTTACAAAACTGTTACACTGACTCATTTAATCCTTGATTTATGCAGGGTACAAAGTATTATATCCCTTTCAATGGTATGAAAAACATGATAAAGCAGTTCAAATAAATTCACCATTGGTGACCAAACAGTAAGTGATAGCAGGAAAACAAAACAAAACACAGCAAAAAACCAAAACTGCGTTCTTGGAGGGAGCATGAGCCCTCTACTACTCCACTCTTCTTAAGGAATTAGATGGATCATTGTAGCTTGACCACTGAACCCAAACCGCCACAGATTTACCTTAAAACTAAATGAAGGCAAAGTTATAAAAGACTAAAAGTTGTTTTGTAAACATTAGTGTTCAACCCCTTTCTGCTGCCTATGACCCCTGACCAAATATAATGGAATATTTGTTAAGTGTTTTAGTTACCTATTTACCCTCAGATTGAGAAGCTTAAAATAAACATGATCTCAGTTACTGAGGGTTAAGGACCAATAGCAGTTTACCCAGTGGTTCTGACTCAGTTATTCTCTTTGGGTTACAATCCAGCTGTTGTGCGGGGAATGGCAGTGGCTCGGGCCTAAAGGACCCACCTCTATGATTGCTTATTGTGTTAGTCAGCTTTTTCATTGCTGCAACTGAACAACCTGACAAGAACAATTTTAGGAGGAAAAGGTTTATTTAGGGGTTCATGGTTTCAGATGTTGCAGTCCATGGAAGGCTGGCTCTGTTTCTCAGGGCTGAAGAATATCTTGGTAGCAGGCATGGCTCCAGTAATCAGAGAGCTCAAGGCATCACATTGGGAAGCAGAGAGAACTCCAAGCCAGATATAGAATGTGTACCCTAAAGGCATGTCCCCAATGACCCACCTCCTCCAGCCACACCCTACCAGCCTACAGTTGCCAGTTAATCCCAATAAGGGGATTAATTCACTGATTGGGCTAAATTTTATAATCCAATCATTTACCTCAGCCTTCCAAAACAGTCACACTTGAGCTTTGTTGGGGGGTGAGGGGTACCTCACATTCAAACCATAATATTTGAGTTGCTATCAGGTCTGTTTCTTTCCTGCTGTTGTTTGATTGTCTCTGATGTCACAGTTGGGTTCCCCAGAGAAAGTGATACAGGAGAGTCCAGACCAACTCACATACAATGCAGGAGGGGACTACACAAGAGTGAACTCAAAGAGGTAGGGATTACTGGGGACTTGCTACCACACACATAGGGGAAATTTATTCCCTTTATTACTCCTCAGACATAAAACATGGGATATGCGAGGATATTTTTCCTGTTAATACACAAATTCATTATAACACTATTATATCACATTACTTGTTCTCTCAGACTGATCTGAGAATAATATAGGTTTGGTAAGTCATGAAGACCTCGTTCCTATACTCGAGGAGTAAAATCTTGGGGAGTAACTATGCCAAATAATATATATCGAGAAGGTCAATAAAAAAGCTCAAAGTATCATGGGGTTCAATGATGATGCAGAGTTGCTTCATACTCAGAACAAGACACAGAGCCTAGGAGTGACATAGCATAGTAAGACCAGAACAAGGGGAAATAATGTCAGTCTCAGAGGAGGGAATCTGAGTCTTTGAATCACAAAATCTGATAATCATACTATACAACTACAGAAGTCAAGCAGGGTAAACATGTAGAATGTAGTTTAAAGTGGCAATGGTGGGTACAAAGTAGCCCCCTGGAAGGATGATGAAATGTCAAGACAGACTGAGATTTCCGCAGCAGGTGAAAGCTAACTCCCTTAGCAAGTTGTTCAAGACCCTCCCCCCACCATCCTGGCCTGCACCTCGGGAGACTTATCTCTCTGACTTTCTCTTTTCCAGTCCTCCATCTCCTTATCCACAATATACTGGGCTGGGCCGCAGCTAGAGAGGCACACTTATTTGCCCATTCTATTTTGTCTGCATGGAATATCCTTCTCTACTCTACACCACCACAGCCACACCTTTCCAACTTTATTTCAAATATTGCTGTGTCCAGAAAGATTTTTCTGATTCTCCTCTTCCCCAGATAAATCATCACTGTAAATACATTTATTTTAAGCATGTCACTTGTTGCTTAGTTGACTCTAATATGCACACTGCAATTTTACAATTAATGGTATAGCATAACTTGACGTATTTTTTCCTTGACAATGGAAAATGAGAGGTAAAATAAGGATACATCCTAAAATCAGTGGTGTTTTGCTGGGATTTTATTTACCCTTGCATGCATGTTTATGCCTTCCCAGAAACTAAAAAGACTTTGCAGTTTGAAATTTACTTCATGTCTGCATTGCCTGTCACAGTGCCCTGTGTGTAGCAGGTTCCCCACAAACATTTAAATAGTAAAGGAAGTTGATCTTTAAACAGCCAAATAAAAGAAGCTTCACTGTTCTCTCTGGTTCTAGGAAAGGTGGCTCTGATTATCTATGTCACTTCTTTAGAAAGGTCAGCTTGACCTCATTACATCATTTGTCCTGTAAATGACAACTTCCTTCCTTTCATGTCGTATATCCCCAAATATTCCTGGAATTGAAGTTGAAAACCTCAGCTCTCTTGGCAGGACATCATGGTTTTCAATAATGGACTTAGAACTGTAAATATATATTTGGTAAAATGCCTAATCAATGAAGTTAGACCTGAAGTAAAGTCCAAGCTTGGTATTACTATGTAACTTTAGCTTCATCCTCTGTAAAATGAGGGCAACTCAGCTACCTTTCAGAATAGCTGAGAGGATTAACAAATACATAACATTAAATATGGGACCTGGTACAGGGAAATAGTCCATTAATTTTAGAACTATCACTATGTATTCAGCACATAAAAAAATGAACCACAAAAATAACTCATATAGCCAAGTAAACACAATGTTTAGACATCGTTTCAAAAGTCATTAGTTAGATCTGAGGCAATTGTTCAAATCAATTATATAAAATACAATGGATACTAATTCTTGTGGAATTCATTCTGCTTTAACTTCACCTGAACCATTTCAAGTTTTTTTCTGGCTTTACCAATCATTATATCCATATACATATAATTTTTATAACAATGACATGTATTTTATTATAATTGGACCGTCTTTTCCCACATATTGTTTGGAGGAGCATTCTGTTTTGTTTCCAGGCACTACAATTCCATATGTACTATATAATGATCGTTAGCTTCCATGAGCCCTGTCCCAGTAAGGCTATTTTATTTTCTGTAAACCTTTTTCAAAGATTTTGCTACTTTCTCCAGACACTCAGACGTTCAGTTGTTTAACCACTTCTTCTTTTTCTTCTGTCATAACTTTGTACATATTAAGAAGACTTTGAGGAAGACTAGGGTAAGCATGTGTGATGAAGACTTTCTAAAGTCCATTAAGACCTATATGGGAGCATGGTTAGAAGAGTAAACAAGGAGAAATTGAGGAGTGGATAAAGGAAGTCAGAAAAAATGAAAAAGGCAAAAAATTATTTTGATTTATTGTCATGCAAGGACAGATTTAGATCAGGAAGAGATGGTTTTGGCTGGTTTCCATGTCAAAAGTGTGAAGGTTCAGGTTACATGAAGTTTAAAAACCAAATATAAAATCTGTAAGTTTTGCCATGTACTGAAATGCCCTGCCACACTAGTTGGAAAGTAGGTTCTAGCCAATACAGGAAGATGTGAATAATCCCTTTGATCATAATTTACAAGCAGAATCCTAGAACAATAAAATTGGCAACTATTTTTTGACCTTCTAGGTCTTTTGCCCATTTTATACATTCAGCCATTCTGGGGGGAGCATAATCCTTATCCCAACAGTCCATGTGGATAAATGGATGGCCTGTTCTAAATACTTTGACCATACCATAGTCTTTTTTAACTCTCATGTAAACACGATTTTCAAAAATACTTTCTTCAAATGCCACATGTTCCTATAAACAGGTTTAAGTGCTGTAATACCAACTATCTAAATGCAGTTTAACTAATAGACCCAGATAATGGATCTTGTTCTATCATACTTTTTTTAAGCCAAAAATTAAAAGAGAAAGCTTTGAAGAATGTGGAGAAGCTTAATTATGAAATTTAATAGCCTTGGGGCTCAGACTTAAAAAGAAATAATCTTGATTCACCAAGTATGCATGACATTGGTGGAAATATTAATGCCAACATTCTGTGATTAATTGCACTTGTTGAAGAAACTACAAAAATATATATAACAAATTTGAATAAAGAATCCTGTGTCAACATAAGTCCTTGGTGAAATTCTAATGATCCTCATTATTACTTTGAATAAGACTTCCCTTTCATCCTGAGAAATGAGTATTGATTTATTAGACAAGTTTTTGCTATCTAAGAGATTCATAATGATATTTATGTTTTCTTACCAAAAAAGGTCATTTCACAATAACTTCTTGAAAACATAAGGATTGTGTATTATGATTAGTAATTTATCTATGAGGTTAAAATAATTGATATGAAGGAAACAACTAATTATACCAATAAAGCATCTTTTGTAATCCATACACACACCCCATTCACAATGGAACGGGAAGGGTACCTGGATGGTACTTTATCAGACATGAGGCTGAAGAATAGGTTCAGAATGAACTACAATTTCTCTGGACATTTCTAAGGAACATTTTAAAATAGACTGGATTATTATTGCATTAGAATTGTACAGCTTCAGGGTATAACTTGCATTTGATAGTTTGTTGTGACAGAAGACAAGAATATACCTTATGTCACAAAGTTCCTAGAGTTTTTATTACGTGGGAAGCCAACTTTATAGAATTTGACAACTAAACTTGAACCTACCACCATCTTGAAATCCAGCTTCATTCAGATGCTACTTTTCATAAAGATTCACTTTTATATTTTTAATAAAATATGTGGACTTTGTTTTGCAATGTGATAAGTCTTCAGGTCTAAGAATGTTATCTTGGTTTTTCCTGAGTAAACTTATATGAATCCCACCTATGTTAATTAAAGCTATTATTTTAACCTTACTGAAACCATGATTATAAAATAGATATACTAATGAAGATCTGTCATTTAAAAATAAATAATAGTTCAGAAAGAAACTTTGATATAGTTTTCAGAACTATATTTTCTTGATATTTCTTAAATGTTTTATAACATTCTTTTATAGTATATGAAAGAATTGAAACAGTTTCCATTCTTCTGCTCTTAAAAAATGGAGATCTCACTGTTATTTTATTACTTTTCTACCAATATAACTAAAGATTTGGATATTAGCCAAAGTCTCACCTTCCTGAGTAATCAAAAAGCAGGAAGAGGGTTTATATACATAAACTTGTGAAGTCCTAAAAGCCAAGCAGAATGGGAAAAACACGCAGCTCCCATCCCAGTAAAATAAATCATATGGCTAATTAAGTGTCTTTTATTGATCTCTCTACTAATTGCTGGTAATGCACACGCATGGTTTGGGCCAATCAGCAATTATTTTGGGATCACTAGATCTAATCTGATATTCCACATCTTTCTCACCTGTTATTGTGATTAACCTTTTGTGATTTTGAGCTTTTATTTATAGACCTGCACTTGTAGCTCTTTATAGACTTTTAAGTCCATGAAACAAACAAAAAATATAGTTCCATGAAAAGACTGCACGTTGTTAAAAGGGTCCCACAAGTACACTTTTTTCCCCTTGTTAGCCAGAACAGGATGACAAACAATCAGGCTCTGTTTCTTTTCCTGGAAGAGCTGAACATAAGTTGAGAGGGACCACTCCCTCTTCACTCTGGGCTGCCAAACCAAGCCCTGCCCAATCATATCTTCATTCCTGCCTCCTGCATAAAAAGTAGAGGTGAAATGTAGATATCCAGAAACTGTGGCTCTTGTAAGAGGAAGAAGGAAATTGGAAAAATGAGGGAATGATTGATCAGAGCTGCCTAACACACTCCTAGAATAGAAATTCCTGAGAAAAGCAGGAAATAATTTCTACATTTTGCACAGTTACAAAAATTCTGTTGGAAAGCATAAATATTCAAAAATAGCCACTTCACGTATTATCAACCAAGTAACAAATCTGAACTGTGGTGAATTAAGACAAATACAGACATAAGGATATTTAAGCCAAAATTCATTGTTATTTTTTTAGTATCTATTGCAGATGCTCCTTGACTTAGAGTGGGGTTACATCCTGATAACTCATCATAGTTTGAAAATAAGTTGAAAATGCATTTAATAAGTCAACCTGCCAAGTATCACAACAGCACATCTTGGAGTGTCTCTGTCTGCCTTGTGATCCTGTGCTTGCCTGGATCCTGTGCTGTTGCCCTCTGCCAGGCAAGAGTGCCTCATGGCATGCTGTTAGCTTGGGAACAGATCAAAATGCAAAGTACAATTTCCACTGAATGTATACCACTCCTGCACCATCATGAAGTCAAACCATTTTAAGTTGAGGACTGTCAGTACCATGATTTGATGGAATAAAAAAGCAGTCTTCAAAAACAAGTTTTATATTATAACCTCCCATAAGTATATCAATAAAAGTATAATTCCTAGGTTTAGAGGTCACAAAGACTCAAAAATATATGTCTGCTGCCTTCCCTCCCCAAAAGTAATAAGGATTTTATTATAAGACCTGGCCTGGATTTTGGCAACGAATTCAACACTTAGTTAGGAGAAGTGAAGTGCTGGCAACCATTACTACCCCATAACTCACATTAAGTTTTTCTAAGATTATTGTCTGTGGGAATTTGAGTTCTTCTTTTTCAAATTTATTGTTTGTTTCTTCTTTCATTTAAGGAAAACAGTCAAGACTATTCAAATCAACTGAGTTCTTAAAAAGAGATGCTTGTAAAGCATTTCCAAGTTTTTTCAACCCCATTGCATACGTACAAATTTAAAACAAAATACTTTTAGATCACGTAATATAGAGATGACCTTATTTTGATTACAGTAATAGCTTCTACTGTATCTTCAAGTCTTTCTAATGGCGTTCTCATTTAAATCATTTATATTTGTGTCTATTTTTATGGGTTACCCACTGAAAACCAATTACTTCCCCCCTAATACAGAGAACAGTAGTTTCTTTAAAAAGTGAAGTTGGCCATTATCTGAAGCATTGAGTCCTCTAAGAGGAGGACCTGGAGCCCCTTTGTAACGTCTGCATTAGTGTTGCTCTCTTGGCAAGCGGACAACTTCATCAGAGAAGTCAGCCAAGGAGAGTCTGTAAATGGAAGTTGTGCACACGAGGAGCAAATGCATTAGAAAGTTGCTGACAGGCATAAAATGCTTTGATCTGAAGATGGAAAACTCCAAAGCAGGAAGGATTTGGGCATTTTTAGTCTGATTGACTCTGTGGTTTCTCAGCACAGTTATTCCAAGCACTAAAATAAATGCAGAAATGGTATTTTGAGACCACAGCTGCAGAGGGGACTGTGATGAATTTCAATGAAAATCCAATTGAATCTAAAGATTTGGATCTAAAAATGCAAGAAACATGAAAAAGGCACTATAGTTGTTTGAAATCCACTGTTACAGGTAAAAGAAAAATCCCATTTTTTTTAATTTTCAGGAAAAATGTTGACTATTGCCTATTGTCATGTGGTAGATGCTCCATAAAACTCTATTCCTTTCTTACTTGTTAGAGGAGTTTAATGAGTAACATAATAGAGGTGAAGTTCAGAGACAGGCAAACACATGAGTCACATCTGTACAAATGGTTTCTTACCATGGCCAATGGCAAACCCATTTCATAGAAAACAATTATTTGGTGCAATTACTTTGATCACATATGCATATAAAATGAAATGTATGATTATTCAAGTAGACTCTGAATATTAATAGTATTTTCTACCAAGAATGATGGATGTGATATAATTTTAAAGGGATTAGATGTACAATGAGATCTCAAATTTTAGCACAGTAAGTTATATAGGTATTCATTTTTAAAGTCTTAAGGATTGGAGCAAAACAGTATAATAGAAAAGTAGTGTACTCATAAATCTGAGTACCTGGGTTGTGAGTTCTGACTCCACAGATCTTAATAGATGTGTGACACTGGACAAGATATTTCAATATTCTGCACCTTAGTGAAGTTTTCAATAAAATTTTTTCATAGGCTTGTTATGAGAATTAAAATGAGTACAAGTAAAGCTATTAACATAGTATTTAGCACCTAGTAAGTACTCAGTAAATGTTAGTTTTTAGGAACACTGTAGGTACTAAAAAGAAGGTGGGCAGACAAGCCAGGTGAAGCAGCTTTGGAGGCTGAGGTAGGGGGATTGCAAGTTCAAAGCCAGCCTCAACAACTTAGTGTTCCAAATAACAGTTCCAACAACTGTTCCAAAATAAAAATTGAGAAAGGCTGGGATGTGACCCAGGTTCAATCCCAGCACAAAAAATAATCTTGAGGGGCAAACTCTAAGTTAGGCTGCAAGCTCTTTCTACCCATCTATTAAATGAAAGGGCTGGATTAAATCATCTCTACAGTTCTTTCCAACTTTAAAAACATTGCTTTTAAACCTGTCTTAGGAGTATGTGAAGATTTTTGAGCAGAAGGTGGTATCATTTTAGCAGACTATTATAACAGCATTTCACAATCATGTTTCATGGATTCTACTTCCATGCCTTCCTCCCCTCAGTCGACCCTGGAGGGACTTCACCTGCCACTGCTCCACTGATATGACTCCCATCGTGCCAAGTTTGAAGGTCACTCCTTTCATGTCTTTGTACTCCCTGTCGCACAGCTGATTTTCTTGCCCCCTTTCTTCACTTAGCCAGAATATCTTCAATAAACATTTTGTTTTACTCCTCTACTCAAAATTCTTACTTGATTTTCCCATATCATTCCTAACAAAATATTGACCTTTCCCACTTGAATTCCAAGGTCCATTGTGAGCTAGACCCATTTGACCTGGTTTACTACCGTTCTTTCCTAGCTGGTTATAATCCCTCCAGTTACCATGCCCCTCTTTGAACTCTGAACATCCCAAGCTTATTATTTCCTAAGATTAGCTGGTCCTTGTGCTAATTGCCTCTGCACATATCATGGCTGTAATTTCTTGATACTCGTTCTTTAGTTTTTAAATGCTACCTCCCCAGACCTCACTGATTAAATAGAGCCTGCTTTTATTCCTCTTTCATCACATGCAAAGTGTATTCTGCATTTCCTAGTCATTGTTGTCAGCTCTAAATTTTTAATTTTCATACATCACTCTGTAGGATTTTGTTTTCCCCCCGGTATGTATGTCTGTCTTTACAAGATAAAATACTTGTGGGATGAGACCATGTCAGATGGAACCTAGTGGGGCCTTCTTCATAATAATTAACTAAAATTTACTAAACATCTGTTAAAATACCTATTTTAGAGGAAGACAATTTGACTACCTAAGTTGACCAAATTATGCTATGTACATAGGACTACACCATAATGAATGTCACCTATATGTGTAACTATAAAGCAACAATTAGAGGGAGACAAGTAATACTGGGGACTGAAATGAAGCAAATTAAAAACATTGACAAATTTTAAAAATCAGAACCTTAAAATCTGGAAGAAAAATAAAAGAGAAATTTTAAAATAAAAGCATCTCTCCCTAAAGTTTTACATATCCAAAACATACATCTTCCTAGGTAGTGGAGAAATAATAAGAATTGGACTTGAGTTCAAGTGAGCATCCCAGGTGATTTAGCTTCTTTAAAAACTAAATTTGTGGGGCTGGAGTGGTGGCTCAGAGGTTACAGCGCTTGCCTGGCATGTGCAAGGACACTGGTTCAAACCCCAGCACCACCTATAAAGTGAAGTGTCGGAGCAACAAAAGCCACATGAAAAACTAAAGTTCGTTCTCTTTCTCACTGTTCCTCTCTCTCTCTTAAAAAATAGATTTGCTATTATGCTAAGAACAATTGATCTATAGTCTAAATATGATCTAAGGAAAATACAATATCAGTTTAACAGTTTACTGTAATACCTTGTTATAGATAGTACTCAGGCCAAATTTCCATTGCTTACATGGAAATCATCTATCATTGTGTCTCTTAGCTTAACACCCAGGGGTGAGTCCCCACCATATTCAGTGGTTCAAATTCCTTAGGATGCCATGTCCAACTTTTCAAAATTGAAACTATTTATTCCTCTGACTTACCATTCTCTCATCTTTGGCCAAACCTCTGACAAACACATTCAGCTTAAAACACACCAAAAAAAAAAAAAAAATGGAGATCATCCAAAAAACTCCCCCTCAATATTATTTTCTTTGACTGAAACACCTTCTTATTTGGCCTGATAATTCTCATATATCAGAGATCAACTTCTCCAACAGCCCATCCCTACCCCTATCTACCCTCTCGCAACTGCCCCTTAGTACTAGTGCTTCCTGTCCCCCTCACATACAGCATATATTGCATACTATTAAAATTTAATCACCCAAGATGAAAGATAATTTGAATGGCCCAATTCATTTTTTGAAGTTATTACCTTATCCTATGATCCAAAAGTTTGTATCCCCTGAAAATTGATATGTCAAAATCATCAAAATGATAGTAACAGAAAATGGGGTCATTTGAGATTGTTAGATTGAGGGGGAACCCTCATGAATGGGATTAATGTCCTTATAAAAGGTCTGAAGGAGCTCAGTTGGCCTTTCTACCATGGTAGGACAAAGCTAGATTGTCCCACCTATGAAGATGTGGTCTATACCAGAAACTGCTGGCACCTTGTACTTTATAGTCTCTAAAACTATGATAATTAAATTTATGTTTTTAAGTTATCTAATTGAAGATGTGTTTATAGTAGGCCCAAATGTACTAAGACATCCTATAATGCCAAAACCAGATAAAAATAGTACAGTGGAAATGTGAAGGAAATATTCTTCATGAATATACATGTAAAAATTATTTCTAAAATAGGACTATGTAGAATTCTGTAATAACTTAAATAAATTATACCCCACGACCAAGTGAGGTTTATTCTGGGGATGCAAGGCTAGTTCAATAATTGAAAATCAATTAATGTAATCAACCATATCAATAGACTAAAGAAGAAAAGTTGATGATCATAGCAATCAGTTCAGTAAAAGTATTTGACAAAATTCTATGGCCATTCATGACAAAAGAAAAAAATAAGAACATTCCTAAAATGGTAAAAAGCAGACCCTAAAATATTACAGCTAGCCTTATACTTAATGGTGAAAAACTGAACACTTTTAAGATCAAGAACAATGCAAGGAGGTCACTCGTATCACTCTTATTTAGCATAGTGCCAGAAGTCCTAGCCTGTACAATAAGGCAAGAAAAGGACACAAAGGCAGATAGCTGAAAAAGAACTTAAATTTAAAACTGAAACTTTCGTAAAATAAAAACAAATCTGGATCTAGGGATAGAAAACCACTTTTAGACCTGACACCAAAAGAATGGGTCAAAATCATAAAATCATTAAAAACTTTAGGTCTACCAAAGACCCTGTTTAAATAATGGGGGGGGGGGAGCTACAACCTGGGAGAAGATTTCAAATCACATATCTGATAAATGACTTTGTATCTATAACATGTAAAGAATTCTAAAAATAATTAAAATCTTTTTAGAAAATAGGCAAAATACATGACTGATTTCACTGAAGAGGATATACGGCTGGCAAATAAGCATATGGAAAGATGCTTGGCATCATTAACAATTCAGGAAATACAAATTAATACTGAAATGCGTTAATACATACCTATTAGAATGGCTAAATAAAAAACAGTGGAACAGACCAAATGCTGGGGAAAATTAGGCAAACTATCCCTCATAGATTGCTAAAGAAAATGTAAAATATCTCAGCCACTATGGAAAACAGTTTATTAGTCTCTAAGCATACAATCACTATACAGCCCCACAAATGCACTCATGGGGATTTCAGAAAAAAATTACTTATATTCACACATCAACATATACATAAATATGTATAACAGCTCCATTCTTTATGGCTCAAAAGTAGAAACAGTTCTTCATATCTCTCAGAGTGATTAGTTAAACTGGTACATTCATTCCTTGGAATACTACTCATCAATAAAAAGCAACAAACTGTATGCAACTATCTGGATGAAACACCAGAATATTATTTGGAGTAAAAAAATGTCACAGTCTGTATGATTTCACTTCCATAAAATTCTTTTAAAAATTTTTTTATATTAAGGAGTTATTGTACAATTATAAATGCATATAAAGTAAAAATATGGATTACATACGTTCTTAAACCAGAATTATCTCCACATTGCCAACATCCCAGGATGTTGATTCTTCTGTGTTTCACACCTACAAGTAATATAAATGCTTGCATTGTGAGTTTTTCAGAATTAAATGATCATATAAGTATTATTTGGATTGTCTCCCTAGATACCACCCTATCCCCCCACCCCGACATATCTATGGTTCCCCTAGGTTATGTGTTACTACACCTTTTCTGGGTCTACTCCATGTGTTTGACTACCTTTCACCCAAGCCTGGGTTTACCCCCAGACTCAAAAAATGAGTAAAATCTCTTGACTTTCGATTTGGCTAACTTCACACAGCATCATTTCTTCTAACGACATCCATTTACCATTTACCTTCAAAGGCCGCAGTATCATTGTTTCTAATTGCTAAGTAGAATTCCATTGTGGTGTGTGTGTGTGTGTGTGTGTGTGCGCGCGCGTGCGTGTGTGCGTGTGTGCGTATACCACTTATATAAAATTCTTGAAATGACAAAGTGCTAGAAATGGAGAATGGTCTACTGGTCACCAGGCTTTGAGGAGGGTATTGGAGGAAAGTGTGACTACGAAAGGACAACATGAAGGGTCTTGTGTTAAAATGTTTTGTGGCTTACTTGTTTTACAAGAGGTAACTACTGAAGAAGAAAACCAGGTAAAAGGTAGAGGATATCTGTCATTTTTTTGTCTTGAAGCAGAAGAGAATTATATATTTATACACATGCTATAATACACAGAACAGGAAAGTAAGAATGATAATTATAGGAATGCCCTCCACTCACTCTTTTGTATTTTCATTCTTTCAACATAGTCTTACATATTGGAGGGAATTATGGTTACACATTCAAGAACACGTGGATATTGACAAAGCAAGCCAAAGCTGATACAAGTTCATGATCTCCCTCCTTTAAGTTCTCCCTGATCCCATGTTTCCCTTACTTTACCACCATGTTAGTTGGGCTATTCATGGACGTTGATAATTCCCAACTGGATTGATAAACCCCCTACTCCCTCCCTCCAGCTGCCTTGATGTCCTGCCAATCCCTCCCTATCCTCCCTGCTCTCCTCCACCCCCTACCATCAGTGATGTTTCCCCTTGCTCATGTATAAATTCATCCATGTTGAGGTTATTATTTAGCTTAGCCAACTTTCAATCTGTTTCCAATTGTATTCTGGCTTCTACATATGAAAGAAAACATTAGGCCCTCGAGTTTCTGAGTTTGGGATATTTCATTCAGCATAATTTTCTTTCATCTCCATCCATTGGGCTGCAAATGCCTATTGTTCTCTCTAATAGCAGAGTAGAACTCCATTTTATATATTTATATATATATACATACATACATACATAAATACATACATACATGCATATACACACAACAGTATTTTAATCCACTCGTCCAGTGAGGGGCATCTGAGTTGGTTCCAAAGTTTAGCTATGTGAATTAAGCTGCTATAAACATTGATGTATCTGTGTCTCTATGGTATGCTGATTCTAGCTCTTTTGGGAAAATACCCAGGAGTGGGATAGCTGGGTCAAAACGTGATTCCAGCCCTAGCTTTTTGAGGAGTTTTCACACTGCTTTCCAAAGTGGCTGTACAAGCTTGCAGTCCCACCAACAGTGTGACAGTGTTCCCTTTGTCTCCACAACTCTTCTAGTATCTGTTTTTGTTTGTATTCTTCATTTTTGCCACTCTGACAGGAGTGATATGGAATCTCAGTGAAGTTTTGATTTGCATTGCTCTGATTGCTAGTGATGTAGAACAGTTTCTCATGTATTTATAGGCTTTTTGGACTTCCTCCATTGAAAAGTTTCTGTTTAGTTCCCCAACCCATTTATTGATTGTATTATTTGTGGTTTTGGTGTTCAGATTTTTGAGTTATTTGTATATTCTGGATATTAGCCCTCTGTCCAAGGTGTAGCAGGCAAAGATTTTCTCCCATTCTGTAGGTTCTCTCTTGACACTCTTGACTAATTCTTTAGCTGTCCAGATGCTTTTTAGTCTAATGGCATCCCACTCATTTATTCTTAGTTTAAATCTTGTGCTATGGATGTCCTGTGAAGGAACTCAGTGCCAACACCAATGTTGTAGAGCGTTGATCCTATTTTTTCTTCTAGCAATTGTATAGTCACTGGTTTAATTTCCAGTGCTTTGAACCATTTTTGTGCATGGTGAGAGATAAGGATCTAATTTATTTGTCTGCATATGGCTGTCCAATTTTTCCAGCACCATTTGTTGAACAGGCTGTCATTCTTCCACACTATGCTTCTTCCCTCTTTATCAGATGGTCAAAATTTGAGGGTTTGTCTCAGTATCTTCTATTCTGTTACATTGATCTTCATTTCTGTTAATAACAATACCATGCAGTTTTTATTAATATAGCCCTATAGTATAATTTCAGGTCAGATATTGTGATACCACCTACTTTCTCTTTCTTGCTTAGTAATGTTTTGGCTATTCTGGGCCTTCTGTTATTCCATACGCATTCGAGAACTGCTTTTTCTATATCTGTGGAGAATGTCATTGGTATCTTGATAGGGATTGCATTGAATCTGTATAGGGTTTTCAGCAGAATGGCCATTTTGATTATATTGATTCTGCCTAACCAAGAACATGGAATGTTTTTTCATCTGCTCAGATCTTCTGCAATTTCTTATTTTAATGTTTAATAGTTTTCATTGTAGAGGTCCTTAATATCCTTTGTTATATTCTTGCCCAAGTTATTTTATTCTTTTTGAGGATGTTGTGAATGGGATGGATTTCCTGATTTCTTCTTCAGTGGAATTGTTGCTGGAGTATAGGAAAGCTAATGATTTATGAGTTCTGATCTTATAACCAATCACTTTGCTGAAATTGTTTATAAGCTCTAAGAGTCTTCTGGTCGGGCTTACTGGGTGTTCTAGGTATAGGATCATGTCATCAGCAAATAGAGACAACTTGACTTCCTCTTTTCTCATTTGAATTCTTTGATTTCCTTCTCTTGTTTGATAGCTCTGGCTAGGGTTTCAAGGAATGAGAGTGGTGAAAGTGGACAACCTTGTCTTGTTCCTGAATTCAGTGGGAATGCTTTCAGTCTTTCTCCATTAAGCATAATGTTGGCAATGAATTTGTCATAAATGGCTCTTACAAAATTACAATATCTTCCTTTGATCCCTATCTTCTCCAGAGTTTTGAGCATAAAAGGATGTTGAATTTTATCAAGGGCATTTTCTGTTTCAATTGAGATGATTATATGATTTTAATTTTTAATTCTGATTAAGTGTTAAATTACATTTATTGACTTGCGTATGTTGAACCAGCCCTGCATCCCTGCAATGAAGCCCATTTGATCATGATGTTTTTTTTTTTTAAGAGAGAGAGACTGAGAGAGAGAAAGAAACTATTTAGTTTTTCATGTGGCTTTCATTGCTCAGAAACTGTATTGTGTACATGGTGCGGGGGTTCAACCTCACGTAGTTGTGCATGCTAGGCAAGTGCTGTAACCACCAAGCTACCACTCCAGCCCAATGTATTATCTTTTTGATGTATTTTTTGATCCCGAGAGCTAGAATTTTATTAAGGATTTTTGTATCTATGGTCATTAGGGAAAATGGTCTGTAGTTTTTTTTTCCTTCATGTGTCTTTGTTGAGTTTTGGTATCAGGATTATATTTGCTTTATAAAAAGCATTTGGGAGGATTCCAACCCTTTCAATTTCATTGAAATTGAAACCTCTGTAGAGGTCTGGTAGAACTTTGCTGACAATCCATCAAGTCCTGGACTTCTATTTTTTGGAAGGTCTTTGATTGCTGTTTTGATTTCTCTATCTGAAATAAGTTGGTTTAGAATTTCACTGTCCTCCCATGCTAATTTGGGAATATCATATGTGGCAAGATATTTATCCATTTCTTCCAGATTATTGGAAGAGTATACCTTTTCAAAATAAGTTCTGATAATCTTCTGGATTTTAATTTAGTCAGTGGTGGTATCTCTATTTTTGTATTTGATTTTGTTGATTTGCTTCACTTCTTTCTTCCTTTTGCTGAGGTTGACAATGGGTCTGTTGATCTTATTTTTTCAAAGAAACAACTTTGTTTTGTTATAATTTGAATTGTTTTTTCTCAATTTCTTTGATTTCAGCTCTGATCTTAGTTATTTCCTGTCTTCTATTGGGTTTGGGATTAGACTGTTCCTCTTTTTGTAGGGATTTGAGTTGGAGCATAAGTCTATATTTTTGGGCTCTTTCCTGATTTTGACTAAGGTACTCAGTGCTATAAATTTACCTCTTAAGAATGCTTTCATATTATCTCTGAGATTTTGATATATTGTTTCATCATTAATTTGTTTCCAAGAATTTCTTGATTTCTGTTCTCATTACCTCTTTTATCTATTCTTCATTTAAGAGGGTATTATTCAATTTCCAAGTGTTTGAATAGTTTGTTGTTTTTCTTGCTAAGATCATACCATTGTGATCTGACAGGATACATGGGACTATTTCAACTTTTTTACATTTGTTAAGATTAGGTTTGTGGACTAGGATGCGGTCTATTTTGAAGGATACGCGAACTGCTGAGAAGAAGGTAAACTCAGCTGATTTGGGATGGAATAGTCTGTAAATGTCTGTTAAGTCCACTTTATTTATAGAGTTGTTTAGGTTGGAGATATTTGTTGATTTTTTGCTTTGGTCTGTCTATTGCTTATAATGGTGTTCATGTACCTTGTTAGCTTGAATTTATCATGGAAGTACTTAATTTCCCTGTCACATTTAAAGCTGACTTTTGTAGGGTAGAATAACTTTTGCAGGGTATAATAACTTTTGCTGAAAATTATTTTCTTTCAATATTTGAAAAACATCATTCCATGCTCTCCTGTCTTTTAATATCTGATCTGTGAAATCTGCAGTAATCTTTATTGGTGTTTTCTCCTTGCTGCTTTTAAAATTCTTTCCTTGATTTCTCTGTTATTCATTTTATATACGATGTGTCTTGGTGAGTTTCTCATTTAGTTAGGTCTGTTTGGTTTCCTATAGGCATCTTGAATTTGATTTTCTGGATCAGTTCTGATATGGGGAAAATTCTTCTTGGTGATTTCACTTAGAAGGTTCTTAATGCCTCTTGTTTGTTTGTCAATGTTTTCTTCAATTCCAATTACTCTCATATTATTTTTTCTCATCTCATCAAATACTACTTGGAAATTTTGATCATGCACAAAGTTTCTTTTCATTGTCCTCCTTTCACTCAATGTTGCTCAGTCTGACTTCATTGTCTGATATTCGTTCTTCAAGAGCTGAGGTTCTATTTTCTACTACATTTATTCTGATGTTAGTATCTTCCAATGAGCTTTTGATTTGGTTGATTGTGTTTTCCAATTAGAAGATCTCTGCTACATCTCTTTTCAGAATGTCTAGCTCTTTATAGATGTGTTCTCTCATTTCCTAAAATTGCTTTCTTATCTCTGTTCTTAAAGATTGAATTACTAATCATATTGTTGATACATTTTTCTAGGTTTTCATCTAGGACCCCAACCATGGCATCCTTTTATGGGGAGCTATGGGATTGAGTTGGAGGAGTGTTTCCCTTTTTCCTCATTTTCAGCTACAGGGAATGGGGCTTGAGGTCCATCACTGAATAATTCTATTGGTGGTTTTGTAGATGGGATTGGAGTTTTTAATCTCTTTGCTTATTTGGACTGGGGTACAATTTGGGTAGCACTTTTCAATGGCTGGCTTCTCATTCTGTGAATTATTGTGGACCTTTATGCTTTCCAATACCTCAGGAGATAGGGATTAGGTGTCAATATGTTCAGCCAATGCATACAACAGACAGTGTCAACTGTAGCTGTTACAGTGTTGATTAGCAACTATAAGAGCAAATGGATTAGCAGTTTTCTTCCATGAGAGATTTAAACCTATACTTGATTAGCAAGCAAACACCCATTTTCAAGTATGGCATTCGCTTCAGTTTATCAGAACCTCTGTAGGTGAGGAAAAAGTCTATAGAGAGCAAAGAGAATGAGGTAAGTAGGTAGTGTGGAACTTGTGAATTTGGAGAGAGAGCCACAAGGTAGAGAATATGATATAGGCTATTCTGCTAAAAATAAGGTAAAGATAGAAATGGGAAAAGAGTGGGGTAATGACTTTGAGAGAGGATGAGAGAGATCAGACAGTTTAGGAATTGACAGAGTAAAGGGAAGAAGAGGGTAGTAGAAACTGGGGGTCTCTTCAGCCCATAGAGACTAAGAAATAGGTTGCAATATCACAGTCACAGTTCAAGGCCCAACAATATGGGCACAGCACAGACAAAACAAAAATCAGCAACATTACAAAAAAAATCACAATACCAAAACCTAGGACCACCAATTCCACAATCAAAGGAAAAAAATGTTTGGGAAGGTTATGAATTATTATTGCCAAGGTCAAAATATACAGTGGGGGTATGTGTTCATTTCTGGCTTCTAGGTGGAATAACTTCCCAGCAGTTGAGTTTGCTGGAGGGATTGAATTTTGGTGATCTCAGTTTAGATTCAGATTCCCAGGGGGCCTCCCAGTAATTTTATCCTGTAGAGGGGTTGCAAACATTCACTATCCCTGCTTCCTGTGAGAACAGTCTTTAGGGCCACCCAGGTTACACTCCTGGGCAGTTTAGTGTCTGCCTGCCCAAACTCTTATCCCACTTCAGTTGGGGACCCAGGAGCCATTGGATGTCTTGCAGATCCTGGTGCAGCTGTAAGGGATTCTTTGCTGTTCCAAGGAGATTGGCTTGGCCTGGCCTGAACTGAGGTCTCCTGGAACCGTTATTGCCCCATTCTTAAGTGTCTTGAGGTTCCCCACTTACCCGAAGATACGATGCATGGGGGCAGTCTCAGCCCCAGCAAGGGGAGGGGGGCAGGCAGGAAGGAGACACTAGCCCAGCCAGACCCACATCTGTGGAGGTCTCAAATGCAACTACCAGGGATTTTGGAAGTCCAGTCCCACTTGGAGTGCCCAGGACCTATGGGATCACCTCTGATCACAGGACTCAGGGTATGAAAGCAGAGGAAAGCACTGGTTCCAGGCTGCCCCTTCTGTTCATAGGGTACTGAGGCTGATGCTAGTCTCTGCCCAGCCTGAGAGGTCCAGGCTGTACCTGCACTCCTGAATCACAGGACCTGCAAGCCAATCCTGCAACCCAGCCTGTTTAGGTCTTATTGAGTGGAATCCTGGTTGCAGACTCTGCCTGCAAATCAGCATGTGTCCAGGGTGGGGGTGGGGGGAATCTAAAGGCGAATAGTTGGACCAGTAGAGAGAGTCTGCCAGGCCCACACAGCCCCCAGGGCAGATAGAACACTGGGGACCTGGAGCTGCTCTGTTCTGTGCACACTATTCTGATCTGGATCTAGGTTCACTATTCTTGAAGTGGCATCTTGTACAGTCCACTGGATGGAGTCAATATAGCCAGATTTAGGGAAGACTAAGTTGTGTGCATGAATGCTGTCCCTTGGTTCCCACTGCCACAGAGCCCTGCACCCAGCTGCAGAGGTTGCATGCGCTCTTCTTGTATGGATCCAACTGATGATCTTCTGTGTGCACTGCTTCCTCCCCTCAGGGCCAATTCAACAGCCCGCCAACTGGGTTACTGGAGCTGGAAAATTTCTATTTGGATTTTTCTGTATGCTCAGTTCATCCATGCCTCTGTGTCTCTAAATTTCCCTACTTGAATAGTAATGAGTTTATGGAGAATTTCTGCCAGTCACCCACCTCACAGAAAGGCACTCTCCCACTGTTGGCATCCCGCATTCATGGAGAGATTTTTCATTCAGCTCTGCTCTGCTGCTGGTCACCATCTTTTTGACTCCCTTGATCTCTGCCATTTCTTACACTTGCATGTGAGTCTACATTTATCTCAAACTAAAAAATATTTAATTTAAAAAATTATGTTTTTTCTGATTCCTCTAATGATTATGTCATCTAGAATTTCCATCATTTTAATGATGGAAATCTACCTAATCATACCCAATGCCAATTGAGTCACCACAAAATACATGACTCAAAGGCACAAAAAAATATAGGTTAAGAAATATGGTGCTATTTTAAAGTAGAAAGTTTTCTAACCAGAAATATAGGTTGAGGTCACGTGATCTGGAAAAACTTAAAGTACATTGCTGTGTCAGTGTAAGAGACAGCAGATTGTTAAAATCTTTAATTAGCTTGACATTTCAGCTAAACTTAGATTGTCTACTCACATTAGTGTTAATCCATCAGCAAACACTGACAAATGATACAAGTACTACTTGTTTTATCAGGAAAGAAAAGTCTGTACTTTTCCTTTCGATATGAATCACAGTAGAGCTTGGATGAATATTAGAGCCTACTCAGCACAATTTTTCACTTGGTTAATGAGGAAATGGAGGCCTGTGAAAAGATGGCAAAGGTAGCATGTGGCACCTAAACTTCCTGTGTAGTTCTTAGCTACTATTTATCAAATGATTTTCTTATAAACCAGAAAAGTTTTACTAGTGTCGTGAAATATAGCAATGAGACTGTTATTATTGATTCTGGAATGTCCCCCAAAAGGATCATTTAAAGGATCATTTGTTAAAAGGATGGTCCAACATGGCAAAGTTTGGAGGTAGGCCTTTCAGGCAATGAATGTATCATAAGAACTCTGACCTCATCAGTGGATTGATCCATTTGATCAACATATCACAACCTTTGTGACCACTTCCTTCAACTAGGGCCCTTGCTAAAGGAAGTGAGTCACAAGATTAATCCACTGATACCTGAAAAGATTACTGGAAGGTCAGCCCTAGTTGAGGGAAGTAGGTCACAAAGGTTGTACCCTGGACAGGTAGATGTTCTCCCCTCCTCTCTCTCTGCTTCCTTACTGCCACGATGTTTCTGCCTTGGAGCTGGCCCACCATGAAATGAACCTCTCCAACCATCAGTCAAAATAAACCTTTCTTCCTTTAAGTTGTTCTTGTCAGGTATTTTGGACACAGTGATGCAAAATTATACCTTGTGTCTTGTAACATCATTTTGAAGGGAGGCACTGGAGCCTGGAGTTGCTTGACCTGATAGGGAGAAGGGTACTAGAGTGTGAACAAATTCTCACACATACACGGAATTCATCTCAGGACATCCTATTTGACTCCATTTCATCAGGCTTATATTTTTATTGGTTTCAATTAGTTACAGCCTTTATTAATCATTACCTCTATTTTCTGCATGTTTTATTAGGTTAATTTCAACTGTAAGTTTCCCAAGAAGGGTAAAAATATTTTTTGTTTGATCTTTTGATTGTGGCCACTAATAACAGCATTTAAAATGAAGATATGACAGAATAGATATAATTTTAAAATTCAGGAAAATAAAATATGAATATGAAACAGAAAAAATGTGGTACCACACTCTAGTATAGTTTCCAATCAATTAAATTTTCTAATGGTGAAAAACAGCTTCTTTCACATAATGGCCCCAAAGATTCTTTTTTCCATTCAATAATGTCAATTGCAAGGTTTAGAATTTCTCCTAAAACATTCTATTGTCCCTTAATGACCTTTTTTTTTTTTTCAGAGAGAGGGATGGTGAGAGAGAGAATCAATTTTTATTTAGTTTTTCATATGACTGTCATTGCTCCCACACTTTGTTGTGTACCTGGTGCGGAGGTTTGAACCTGCATCCTTGCACCATAACTGCTGAGCCACTGCTCCAGCCCCCTTAATGACTTCTTAATATTCACTGTTATATATAATGGCACCAATAAATTTTAATAAATCCATGTCATTTTCAATGATCCTTGTGGAGAGCAGGCTGTGCCCAACCTGAATTACCCCATTTTGAGTTCAAGTGCCAAGGCAGAATGACTGTACACCTTGTTTAAGCAGCCGCCATCTGCCCAATACAACAATAAGGCACAAATAATATATTCATGGTAATTTATTAAAATTAGCACCTGGCTGTAAAGATGTCCTAAATTAGGAATACCAGAAACAGATTATCATCCTTACCAAAAGTAAACCCCTCACCTAAGACCCACATAAAGAAGAGTCTCCCAAGTCTAGACACTGCAGAACCCTGACTCTTGCCTGGTCATACATCAAAAGCCTTACCCAGGAAAATCCCCATAACAAAGCTCTGGGTTTGCCCTTAGGTTTCAACCTGGGCTTCTGTTCGGCATGGTTTCTCCTATGATCATGCATGGATTAGTTCAAGTTGGCACCTCCAGTTGACCCTCTTACACAACTCTGAGGAACTGGTTCATTAAAACCCTTATCTCACTACCTACAGAGACTCTTTGCATTTGTACCTATTCTTTTGGCACAGCATTCCATAAACCTGTAGACATCATAACCCTTTCTTAGTCTTTCTGTGACCTACATATATCGTTGTGTCAAGCATGATGTAACTTGAGTGTTATCAGAAATTAAGATTGGCATAGAATAAAAGAGCTCCTGTTGTTGGCATAGCTCACCCACAACAATCCTATTCTGGTATAAGGTGACGCCCAGCAAGCAAAACAGCCTTGTTAAAGCAACACTGGCACAACTTTGCCAGGTCTGGGCACTAAAATTTTGTTAAAAATACCTAAATGGGTTCTTTAACTTTATGAAGACATAAAATGATTAATCAAGAATGGTGATGCATAAGATGGAATGCAGGATACCAAAAATTTGCTACATATTTAACTTAATGATTTAGATTTAGATGTAGATAAGAAAAATTTGCAATGAGTTGGTGAGCTATTTAGAATTTTCTGTTAACTAAGGTTTGGGACAATATGTAGCCAGGGGCTTGGTTCCAGTTCAGCCTAGAGTTGCCTCCTTGCACCAATCAAATTCACAATCCTCTGTTGTTGGGTGCAGCTTTAGTCATAGTTGGGGATTCGGTATTCATATTTATTCTGAAGATGGTCCCTTGCTATACACAGGGGTTTCTTTTCCCCTCAATCTGTTTGCTTGTAATTCATAGCAAATATTTAGTCATCATTAACAGGATGATATTGGGCCTGTCTGGATGAAAGGACACAGAGACAGTAGAAAGCCTCAGGCAAAGACCAAAGTACAACAAAAACATCTGAACCTAAAAGTGGATGAAGTCTTCCAGAGTAGATTTGTAATTCAGAGAAAGCAGATACAGGGACAGTGAAAACCTCCTGTCACCCCCGTTGCTCCTTCGCATCCTTCCTACCTTCCCTCACCTGTAGTGGTTCACCCTGACAAGGAGAGGACCACACGTCTTGCTGTGGGACTTCTACTTGGAGAGAGTTGGTGATGAGAAGTGAGTAGTTTTCTCCACTGCCCACACAAGGAGAGGTGCCCTAGAAAGTGGTGAATTAGAGGAATGAACAGAGCAGCGGCAGTCTGGGGAAGCAGAGGGCGAGGCTGACCCGTGATCCAGTGAGGAGGCCGCCAGGGCCGCAGTGCTGAGAGCAATGGGGCCCCATGGGAAGGAGGGCAGGGCAGCAGTGCTCTGTGCACACCCACCTGTGGAGGGTCGTCCAGGAGAAAGCCTGAACTTCGCCAATCAAAGGCGCAGGGCCACAACATGAAGATTCTAGATATTGCTTGGAAGGTGCCTCAACTCGTTGGCATTCCTCCCTCATCTATTCTTGTACTCTCTATTCTCTTCTTTCACTTTGAGCCTTGAACTCCATTTTCGAATTGCCCTGGTGCAAATTCCTAGTTGGTGTCTAAAGGGAAAAAAATCTGACTTGAACTCCATAGGTTTAGCATTTGTAAATGATGTGAGGATAAATAAAAAGAAAAAATATTTATCTGATCACTGTTATTTTTGTGAGAAAACTTTTTATTAAAAGATTAATTCTTACTAAATTCAATTGAACAATACCTAAATTTCTTAATAGAAAATTAAAATTAAAATATTCCCACTAAATTTAAGTATGATAAATGTATTAACTCATCCAGTAGAGCAAGCATGTTGAAATAATTGACCTCATTCTTTTTCTAAAAGTAAGAAATAAGTAACAATACTGTCTTTTAAATTTTTACTAAATTCTTTAAAAATATTCTTTATTTGATTCTCACAGCAATGCTATATAGCAAATACTTTTATTATCATTTTCTACTTCAATAAACTGTTCTATGAGAATAATGATTTGGGGAAATTTTTAACAAGTGTAGCCTAGGTGTCCTAAGCTTAGCCTTTTCATTTAGCAGGTTTTTGGTAGAGCCAGTAACTGAATCCAGGAATGAATGACAAATCAGAATACTTATCAACTACAAATACCATGAAGAGTAATTAGGAATAGGCCTGAGATTTTTTTTTTAAGAGGGACAGTGAAAAAGAGAATCAGTTTTGTTTAGTTTTTCATGTGGCTTTCATTGCTTCAACACTTTGTTGTGTATGTGGCTCTGGGATTCAAACTTGCATCCTAGCACATGCCAGGTGAGCACCTAACCACTGAGCCACTGCTCCAGTCCAGGCCTGAGACTTTTTAATAAACATCACCTTTTTCAACTTCTACTTTTGTTCTCAACAGATCAATGAGGTTGTTTTTTATTCCTTTAAGGAAAAAAATTAGACTATTTTTATGCTAAATCATAAAAATATTGTCTAAGATTCTGCAAAGTAAAATCTAGGATGGCATTTCCTCAAAAATTAAGCCAAATAACAGACAACCTTTAGTCTGTATAATACTTTTATGTAGAAAGGAATTCAGATAAATTTTTACTTCAGAAAAGTAGTACATTGCCTGAGACTTCCAGGCCTGAGCTTATTTGTTATGGAAATATGTGCATATAAGGACTAGAACATCTGATTAATGACCTAAATCTTTTTCTAAATATCTATTTTATTGGTTTTTTTAAAATTTAGGTATACATGACATGAGATTACACAGTGACATAATTATAAAAGCATGGAGTTTAACTTGTTCTAATTCAGTCTCCAGTTTTCCCCTTCCCCTTTCTTCACACCCCAATAGGATATGCAATGACACAATTATAAAAGCTTGGAGTGTACCTTGTTTTAACTCAGTTCCCACTAATGACCTAAATCTTGCACAGAAATCCCTGCCACTTAAACTTAGGGATACATTTGTCTTCCCTTAGGACTTAACGTTTACATTTAATGAAGAATATTGGTCTGTTTCTCCTATTTTCTAGTCTGTGGTTTCTAGAGAGACTACAAAGCCTGACCATTGCACACTGACCTTGGTTGGCTTTGCTAGAGATGTGTGTGTATGTGTGTCTTTGGCCTTAAAAATGGGATCTCCAATGATTAAGCTCCCTCAGCCACTTTGAGTAAAGGACCTTCTTTTCCTCACAACCAAGTATTCCAAGGATGCTAATGTGCTACTGTCCTCACACTCAGTTTCCATATCCACCTCGCTGAGGTGGTCCAAGAATCTTGCTAATAACTAAAACTCATATGTTTTGGGCACACTGTTGCCCTCACCCAAGCCTGCCATCACCAGGGGCTGGAAGTTTATTCATATCATGCATTAACAACTAGAAAGGTGATAATCTTTCTTATACTATTTCATAGCTTCTAAGACTAGAGATGAATAGTTTTAAATTAGGAATGAACCACCACACATGTCCCCAATACATCTTAAATTCTTGTACAGTTGAATGTTATTTTGGAACTGTCCATAAACATGTCATCTAAGTAGCTTTAAAAATATTTTTTGGTGGGGGAGGGAGGAAAGAGGAGCAGCAGGATTGTCAGGGGCAGTCCAGTCACTCTGCTGTTTAAAAACTTTTATTAGAGGAAATAATATTTTAGGAAGTATTAGAGTAATAAGCAGACCAAAGAAGGACCTGAAGGAAATAAATGGTTCCAAGACCAGATTAACCAAGAAAAGCATCTGAAGTTGGAGAACTTTCAGGCAATCACTATCAACATATTTATCTAGACAGGGAGACTTTGGTAAAGAAGTGATAAATTTATTAAGAGGGGCAAGATATTAATAGGCACCCTAAGACAAGTCCCTGATGTTTTGAATAAGTTATTTTCATTCCTTCTGGTTTGCTCATTCATAGCACTGAAAAAAAAAAAAAGGAATTAAAGAACATGTTTTAGCATATTTAAATACAAAATGACAATACTTCTAAAACAAAGATATTTTGTTTTAGTATACAAGTGACAGAAAATAAACTACAAATAGAAGCATGAAATCCACTTGGAAAAACTAAGTCAACCAGAGTTTGTGTCAGTAACTTGAAATATGCTCATTTTTCAGGCATATTTTTTTAACTTGAGTATTTGAAGGAAGATGTAATTCATGTTTTTCATTCGTTTACACTTGAGGTATTAAAATGTAACTCAAACTAAGTATTCATGTCCCATAAGTCAGATGTTTTTGTTGAAATGATTCTTGACTAAAAAAAAAATCACACCAAATTTTCTGTAGTCAATTCATATTATCAGCTCCTAGTCTAGAATACACCAATTCTCTTGATGGATCAGATGTGCTATTTTACAAACAACTATCTGCCACAATTAGAGATCAAGTTCTTGCCTACCCTGTCACTTTTTCTTTTTTTAAGAGGGGGAAAGTGAAAGAGAGAGAAAATCAGTTTTATTTAGTTTTTCCTGTGGCTTTCTTGCTCCAACACTTCGTTGTGTATGTGGTGCTGGGGTTCAAACCTGCATCCTCATGCATGCCAAGCAACTGCTGTAATCACTGAGCCACCACTCCAGCCCTTATCCTGTCACTTTTAAAAACCACCATAAATCATATCAAAAATCATACCAATAATTTCTATTTGACTCCAGAGATCAAGGTTTAATGCATTTCAATATATCTATCTTAGGAAACTCTGACTTTAGACATTCTTTATGCCTCTTAATCAGTTTTTATAAAACTTATTTTCATCAAATAAAGGGAGCACTACCAAACACCCTAAAAATATAACAAAATACAAAACAACATAAAGCACAAAGCACTCATGTTTTTTTCATGAGTGTACATCTTCATCTAATCTGCAATAGTATCCCCAGGTTTCCAGATCAGCTTGTCTTGTTCATTAACTGATTTATTCCCATTAACAATGGTCTTTATAATTTGACTCCTCAATAGATGTCTTCATGGCTACTTTTTTGGAGTGTGTGAAGGAAAAAGCAAAGAGAAAAGAAGAGCACATGATAACACTGGAAGCCAGATGTCACAAGCCTCCCTTTCACCAGGCAGAGCTCCCACAGCACATTGGCACACTGAGGAGAGGGACAGGAAGCAGGGGCTTCCTGTGACCCTATCAGGGGAAGCCTCTGCTGTAATTGGTTTGGAGGTAGCTTTAACTCATCCTCCACACCAAATGCCACTTTGAGCGGTGGGTAGCCTGCTGGCATTGACACTTGTTTTTGTATGCTATAGTTCAAAGTACAATACTATGAAATAGCTTCAGAATGTGCCTTAGTCACAATAAGGGCATTTACATTCCTTCTGAATATTCTTATTAAAAAAAATCAGTGGATTTACACTCTTGTGTAAAATACAAAGAAATCAAGATATGTTCTTGACCATTAGAACAGAAAACATTCTGCTAAATGAATTCAGTTAAGGTTATTATTTACAAGCGAAGAGTAAGTCCACTATCTTCTCCCTTGACTATATATATTCAATACGGATGGTATGAGTATACAAAACTGAATTTTACTGAGCCATTTTAAAAAGTGCCATAGGAAGTAATAATATAAATAGATGATTAGAATGTTGCAGATTGATTGCTTTTCCCCAAAATATATATTCAAGTCCTTGTCCCTGTTAATGTAACCTAATTTGGAAGCAGGATCTTTGCAAATGTAATCAATTCACAGCATGGCTTTACTGAATTGGGGTGGGCCCTCACTCAATATGACTGATATATTTATGAAATGAGGGAAATTGGAACACAGATATGGAAACATAAAAAAAAAATTGTAAATGGAGGCAGAAACTGGCCTTACACTGCCACAAGTCAAGGTACACTTGGGCTACTAGAAGTTGGAAAGGCGAGGATCTTCCTCTAGAGGTTTTTGAGGAAACAAGGCTCCCAACACCGATCTTGATTTTGGATTTCTATCCTCTAGAACTATGAGAAAATAAATGGTTAAGGCACCCAGTTCATGCTACTTTGTGGCACTCCAAGCAGGTAGAAGAACAAGTTATTCAATCTTGCGAGGGAGTTATGGTGGTGTATTTTTGATGGATTATATTTGTAGTCAATAAATAAATATTTTAAACATAAGCATGTCTTCTGAAATCTGAATATGTTACATAGAAAGCACATTTAGGAGTATAGATATATTTACCCAAACTCAATGTTGCTAAGAATCCTTGACCTTCATTGTAAGGGCTGCTCAACCCATAGCCATAGTTCATTGAATATGAAGATCATATGCAGAATCTTGGTATTTCAAAATTTTTACTTAGTGCTTTTTAGGTATGGCTTTAAAAGTTAAGCAGTGCTGATAACTACCCACATTGAATGACAAATAGCTTTTGTTTAGCCACTTGAGAGCAGGGATCATGTCAGCTATTACCAGTAGTGGGTGCCAAAGTGGTTGAGGAAGTAATCAGCAGATATTAAGTATATGGTCATTTAAATTTGAAGATGATCTGTAACTGAAAACTGATTAAAATATGTAAGCAACATTATTTCTTATAAGGATATTCAAATGTTATTTAACTGAATTTTCAAAACAATTCTGTCCAATACATATCATTTCCTTGTTTTATGGATAGGAAATTGAGGCTCAAAATTTTCAATAATATGCCCACCAAGATCACATAGCATGTAAATACTGTAAAAATGACAGAAATGATTCACATTCCAAATCTCAGTGCCCAATTCTATGGTTTTTCTCCTATATTCTAATCTTCTCTAGGGAAGATGTCTACATAGCCTGGAGAAGACTGCAAGCCTCACTGTAAATTATAGTGTGCCTGGGAGTGAGTTACTTAACTATTTAGATAAAATGCCCTTCCCCCAGTGGTATGCTGGAACCCTCTCAAGAGATCCCAAATTATCAAATGCCCATTTTCAAGGGAACTGTATGAGAGTACATGTGTTAATGTTTAACACCAGAAACTGTCAAAAAAAACCAGTTCCTGTTTAAATCCAAGGAATTTGTTTTACAATTATACAATTAAAATTTTAACCAGATGCAGTCCCAAATAAACTCTATTAACTCTTCTTTAAGATTTAAAGAAATTCTATGCTAACTTTATGTACATTCTGCTATAATGTTCTAGACAATACCAATGGTGTTGATTAATATTTTCCTTAGAGCCATTATTTGACATCATCTGAAGTGAGAATAGCATCATACAAGGTGATGAATGCTTTGCTCAGCATCTCTCCCCATGAAGAGGAGGGACCCTGAATCCTGTTTCCATCAGAGCATCCTTTGAAATGGTGGTCACAGGAGCTATTTGGAGAATAGTGCAGCACACTTCTCAACCAACGGTAGCTGAATCTGGTCTTTCTAGGAATTTAGAATTTGGACTTGAGAGTCAAAACACTGTGGGTATCATTAATGCTGAATCATATAACTGTAATACTCTAAGAAGGAATTCTAAGATGCCCAGCTACCAATGTCTCTACACTGGCCTGATCTGAATTTGGTTGCAAAGAACTCCATGGGATTAGCCAGAAATAAGTTGGCCAAATACTAATTGTAAAAGCATTAGCCTGACCAGACTGAATTTAACCACTTATTTACAAATGAAATAAAAAAATGTTTAGACATTTTAAGTCAAGCCAATCGTCTAGCACATCAATCATGCTAGAGAAGACCATAAAAGTCCCCCTTAACACTACTGAACTACACACTTGAAAATGCTTAATGTGATAAATTACATGTTAAATGATTTTTACCACACACACACACACAAAAAAAAAACTTGGAATGTTTTTAAAATACCTCCCTCACATACAAATTAGCTTTCTACTTATGAATAGAGTATTTTTCCAGTTGAGATTCCTTATTTCCAACTCATGAAGATGTTGTTATACTTGTTGGCCATGATAGAGATGGGACAACTAATATGGCTGTGAATGATGATAAAACTTAATCTTGAAGAAACTGGTTCACATTAATGGTGCTATGCATGTGAATGTTTAACAGACAGCTTTCTAGCAACAATAAAAGCCCCAATTTTGTAGATGGTTTTTGGTTTCCATGGATTACATATTGCCCTCATGGACCATTTCAAGATAGCAATGTGACATCAATCAACACAGAATTGGAAAGAGATACAGTCAATGGGATCTCTTGAGAGGGTTCCAGCATACCACTGGGGGAAGGGCAAAACAGAACCACTCAAAATGTCTCCTTTAGCTCCATTTCATTTGTTTCAGGTTCAAAATATATTAATGGAAGAAAACACAAATCTCATTTATGAAGTGGCTATAGACATTTTAAATGATTTCATTTAAAATATATACACTATTCAAATTTGTACTAAAGAGGATAAGTTTTATGTAAATTATATCTCAATTTTTAAAACACGTTAAGTATTATTTCTCATCCTAGAATTGATGAAAAATTTTAATAGATTTTTTTCTCCTAGAAATTCCTTTAAATTCTCCCAAGTCAAAGAATTCAGGGAATTGAGTCATTCTTTTTCATTATAGCTGCTCTTATCAGTGTACAGTGTTTACCTTTGGTGTACAAGTGACAAAAGGGTAACCTGGAAGTTTCTTTCAGTGGGTTAATGTGTGAATGTGGTTTGTACATGTCAGCTCTTTGTCTTCATGGAAATGGACGTTGGTGTTTCTAAAATATTATTGGTTCCAACAAGACAGCAGACAACTGTGCCAGTGATGTCCCAGAAGACTCAATGATGTTATGGAATATGATGGCTTTAATGTTATAGAAAATTATATCCTTACCATCACTATAATTATGCTGGTTACAACACTAAAGTCATAGAATTCTGGAGCATGCCTGTAGACTTCTTCTGGCATACTCCAACACATGAAGGGAGAATTATCCAACTGAACTGTGTCACTTTCCTCTTCTTACAACTAGAGGAAAACTAAAGAATTAGCAGCCAGAACCATCATTCCTATCTCACCACCTTGTTATGTCATTTTAAGATTAATGTTTTACAAAATTGCCATCTAAAGTCCAAGTCCAGAATAGCAACTTAAAGGAAACCATTCTCATTACAGAGAGTTATGTCATTAAAAAAAAAAAGATGTTGCCTAGAAAAAATATTTAACTTTGCATATTTTATAATGAATTTAAAATGTTATCAAGAATAATTCACATCTTTCAATTATTAGTTTGTCACTTGCTAATAATGAAATCTTAAAGCTGTTATGTGAATTCTGGTGTTCACGGTTTCTACCATTTGATTTTGTATTATTACATGCATATGTTCATTAAGCACACTCCCAAAATCAGTTTATATTTTTGCACTGGTTCTGCCTTAAACAGAAAAGGAATTGGAAAAAAAGGTATAATAATGATGTGTGTTGGTCAGAACAATTAAATCTGTCAGAATCAATCACATTATCACCATAGCTGGTGATAATAATAAAGTGTATGGAGCACTGCATTAACAAGCCCCAGATTAATAATTTAGTTATCACAATTTTAAAGTAGGAATATTAGAAGTACTAAAATTAAAAATAAATAACTGGGGTGACATCAAACTGAAATACTTCCTCTCAGCCAAAGAAACAAGAGTGTGAAGAGAGTAACCACAGAAAGGGAAAAAATCTTTGCTGCCTGCTCCTCCGGGCATTAATATCTAGGATATACCAAGAACTCAAAAAATGTAATACCAAAAAAATACCCCTCTCAATAAATGGGCAAAAGATCTAAACAGATACTTTTCAAATGAAGAAATAATACTTGTCAGCAAACATGAAAAAAATGTTCAACATCTCTAGCAATTACAGAAATACAAATTAAAATTACACTGAGATTTCACCTTATTCCAGTTAGACTGTCAATTATCAAAAATACGAACAACAATAAATGTTGGTGAGGATGTTGGGAAAAGGGAATACTAATACATTGTTGGTGGAACTGCCTTAGTACAACCACACTGGAAAATAGTATAGAAATTCCTCAAAAAACTAGGAATGGAACCACTATGTGACCAAACTATTTCACTCCTCAGTATATATCCAAAGGATTAAAAATCAGCACACTACAATGATATAGCCACCTCAATATTCATAGCAGCACAATTTGCAATAGCTAAGATATGGAGCCAACCAAGGTGCTCTTCAACAGATGAATAGATAAAGAACATGGGATATGTATAGACAATGGAGTATTACTCAGCCATAAGGAAGAATAATTTTGTTGCATTTGCTGGCAAATGGAGGGAACTTGAGGCTATCATACTAAGAGAAATAATCCACTCTCAAAAAGCCAAAGGTTTGAATTTTCTCTCTGGTATGTGGAAGCTAACCCAAAATAAGGAAAGTATGAGAAAAATAAATAAAAGAGGAAGGAAATGGAGGGACGAGAGAGAGAAAATTCATAGAATGAATCAGATTCAACTTTCCTAAGTTCATATATGGACATACCATAGTGGATGTCATCAAATTGCACAGTAACAAGATACTAATTTATAAAAAACTATTAGTAATCAGTAGAGTAGAAGGAAAAGAACCAGGAGGGTGAGAGGAAAGGAAGGGATGGTGAAATACTCAGGACTGAATTAGAACAAGGTATACTCCATGCTCTTGTAATTATGTCATTGTACATCCAAAAAGATTTTTTTTGAAAAAAGTAGGAACTATTAACTAATCTAGCTTTTCCTGAGAAAAGTGGGACTAGAAAGTTAAATCCTTAAGTCTACTACTGAACATTGCTGTCAGACTGGAGCCCATTGTCTATTTCTAGAATCTCAGGCATTTAACAACAGGCTCCACAGCTCCCATTAGGGAGGTCTAATAAACCCCTCCCAAACTTTTCAGCTACAAGAAATGCTTTCTCCTGCAGGCACAGGAAATACTTGGGACTGAGAAGGAATTATAAAGATGGCCAGGAAAACACAGGCTCCTATATTCTTTCCTCCTCTCTACCCTTGTCCAGGAAGGGAATCAATATCCGATTGAACCATAGTCCAGACTCAAAATTGTGATTGTAGAACTGCAATATGTTCAGCATTGCATCCCTAGCATTCAGTATAATACCAGGCACATAAAGGCACTTACTATTTGTTGAATGAGTGAATACTTCCAGGTCTATGAGCGTTAAAATGAAATAATGCACAAGACAGGAAGAGTTTAGCACAATTCCTGACACACTAAGTACTTAATAAATATCAGGTCCTGTTACTCAATAATCTACAGTTACTATTATTTATCTACAAGATAATTCTAAGCAGAATATAATGTCTTACTTTATTGCTCCATTACTAATTGATCCCTTGCTACTGACCCAGTTTATTCACAAAATATAGTAACAGAAATATAAGAATGGTTATTCTTAGCCTCAACACATAAAGTTACTTTTAATGCTTTCTTAGATGTGAAATTATAGATCAAAGTGTATATAAATTCTAAGACTTTTGATAACTGAAAGGAACACACCCTAAATTTTTGCTAGTAGTTTGAGTCACAATAGATTTTCTAATCTGTTATCCTTGATAAAATCATCCAATGAAATAAAAAACCTATATGCACAAGATTTCTTTCAATATCATTTAAAATATTCTAAACAACTAAAATATCTCATAAGGAATAAGGTACTCTTTAAGTAGACTGCCACTCACCATAGTGGAATATTATGCAGTCGATAAAATAAGTTGACTATATAACATGGAAAATATAAGAAAATGGGGAAATGTTTGACAGAATAAAGGGGAACAAATAAAGAGCAGAAGATACTTCTCAAAAAAGAAGAGTAACAGTAGACTATCATGTTATTTTCCAAAAATAACTGGATATGAGAAATAACATTTTAATATTTTCATGGCAAATGTGTGACAATATAAATAGAGTCATTCAGTGAAATTATAACTTTTAGGTTCATTCTTTAAAACTTCACATTAACTTGTACTTAAAAATTAGTTGCCACTGAATTTTTTTCTGGTTCTGGGGCTGTCCTATCACTGAGTACATCCTCAGTATTTTCACTTTATTTCCCTAAATTTCTCATTTTGACTTTGAACTTTCAAACCCCCTTCCTCATAGGCTGTGTGGGCTGAACAAGGATATAGGGCCAAGAAGCTACCAAATAGCAAGCATTCTACACGCTGTCCTTCTGATCCTGGACCCAAAGTCTAGGACAGATGATCCTCAATGGCTCATGCCACTTTCTAGTCAAGACCTCTAGGAATCTGAAGGCATTCTAAGGACCCTGTGTGCAAAAACAGATTGTCCATGTACAATGTGGCACATGATTTCAAGGTTCCATAGAGGCCAAGGAAGACCCTCTCTGGACTGCATGGGACTCCACACACCAGTGGTTAGAAACACTTGGGACGGTTCAGAATTCTTAATGAAGAACAGTGAAACTAAACATGGAAAAGAACTAGAACAAGGAAGACCTGAGGTAGAAGACCAAAGGGAAAAAAAAGAAGTAATGAAAAATGTGAGGAAAAAAAGGACAGATGTGGAGACTAGTTTGGACAGAAATAAACAAGAAATATTGACCCATTTGTAACCGTTGTCCCTAACCTGATGTTCATATGAGCCCTGAGCTTAAGTAATTTGCACAGTGCTTAAATAGTTAATCATTGCTTTAGAAATATTCAACAACAAAATGTACCCTAATCCTAAATATATTCAAACTGTAAAAGCCAAATTGACCTTCCAGATGTCAAGGATGAATAATTAAAATCAGTCTTTCCCTAGCCCCACATCCAGTACATTATGCTTATGAGAATTTGCTTTTATATTTGGCTTCACCACTTAAAAATTATTGGACCATAATTTCTGGAGGCTTCTTTGAACCACATTCACAAACAAGTTAGCTTAATTATTTACTGCTTTACCAACTCAGATGAAATGATTCTGTTTGAAAAGAAAAATAATAAAAGTGACTCCCAGGAAAAAGACAGTATCAAAGCCAAATGGGAGCTCTTTTCTGGATCTTCTGTCACTCTCTGTTGCTGTTTTAGCTGATATCAGGACAAATTTGGGACATATTTGCTATTTTCTGCTATTCTCCAATCTCTAATGTTAGCCCTCTCAAGTGAAAGAAATGGGCCTATTTTTCCACATTCTCTGGACTGGAATCAAGCAGACCAGAACTCACTGGTGTGTCTACTCTGGTTCTCCCAAGACCTTGTTCCCTCCATGCAGAAGTAGAATTCTGTATCAGTGAAGCCACCAGGATGGAACTTTATCAGAATTTATACTTCAGTGGTTCTCCACTGGGGGAAATTTTGACTCCTGGGGAGGGGTCACGTGGCAGTTTCTGAAGACATTAATCATTGTTGCCACTGGTGGGGAAGGGGAAGGTTGCTACTGCATCATGCAGTTAGAGGCTAGGGATGCTATTAAAATCTATGCACATGACAGCACCCCACACAACGAATCATCCAGTCAAAAATGTCCTTAGCACTACAGTTGAGAAAGTCCAAAGTTTCCCCCAAAGTTAAAATATAGATGTTTGAGACAGCTTTTCCATCTGTGATTCTCTTAGCTCACATCACCATAGTATTTGTCTGTGTCTTTTTTTCTTAACTATATCCTCAAGTCTCACATGGACCCAGAAACTCCATTTAAGTAGGTTCCCTCATGAAATTGGAGGAAACAATATAGATTTCCCCCACTCTTGTAATTGAGTCTACTGCCTGAGAAGAATATATATAGAACTGAGTTGGGCATAATATTTAAACTCCTTGAGCTTGAACTTAGAATCAACGAATAAAAATAAGATGATGGCTCTTGGGAGGGTGTTGAGATTAAAAAATGTGTCTGATCAGTGCCTGCTGAATTAGATGTTCAATAGATATTAACACTTAATATCCATGATCCAAAACTGTATTGAGTATCACAATTATCCTGGGGAGATTTTTTACAGTTCATATTCTCAGGCCCCATCGCCAGTTCTAATCTTCTATGACAAGAGTGTTTATCTATTATCTGCTTTTTGTAGAAGGGATTAGGTGGTTCTGATTTATATGATCGATGGACCACGTGTTGGAAAATGCTGCTGCCTAGGCATTGGACTTCTCCAAATATTCTGACCTAGACCTTCTGATTTCGGAAGCCTGCAGATAAAAGGCAAAACTGTAATATTCTGTCTTGCCTCCCTTTCCTCTAGAATCTATGTTCTGTGATAATTAATTGAAAGAGTCTTTTATTTACCAATCTTATGCCTCCCTCTCTATCATACACTCATTGATGTTTGGGTTCCTTATTCTGTCAAAGAAGTAAAATTTGGCCAGATAGGTCTGCAGATGAAAGCTTAGGGTGAAAGAAACTGCCATTTGTTGACTTTCAAGGAAAAAATAAATCTGGCTTTAGAGTCAGTCAGACTAGATTCTCAGTCTCAGTCCTGACCTTTGCTCTCTGAGCCTCAGTATTCTTGGGTATAAAAGGAGAATGCTATTACCTACTTCCTCCACAGTCTATTCTGCATGGATTTGTCAGGTGCCCTGGGATTGGTCCATCCTTTATATACATAGCAAGCAATACCAGTTACCTACCTGTTCTTCCTCTTTGGCTCATCAACAGAATCCCCCCCATCGCTAGGTGGAGGAATGAGGGACAACAATGTACTCAGATTAAACAACAACAACAACATACTTCATTCTTATTTGTACCTAGGAATGGCCATGTGACATAGTTTTGGTCCATAAGACCCAAGACAAGTTTGTCAACTCCTAGGAAAGTACTGCTCTCCCTTCTTTTCGCCTTCTTTTTCATTTTCTTCTCTCTATTAAAACAATCTTTGTTAATTGGGATATATGAGACTGGAGATTCAGCAACCAATTTGTATCTAATGCAATCAGAGTCTGGGAAGCCTGGGTCCCAGGTAGGGTGCCTAAAGCAGTTCTATCAGTCTTAGATTATCTACCTTTGGACCTGATGCAATGTGATGAAAATAAGTTCTCTATTTGTTTAAACCATGTTGTTAGGGTTTTGTGATATATGCAACAAAATATAACCCCCTCCCAAAGTGCTATCCCTGGAGCAAAAGTGCTCATTTAAGCCCGAAGATCACTTACATTGGCACGACTTGTCCTTTCTAGGTTAAATCTCTTGCTTTGGTATCTCCTCTTGGCTTGGACCTTTCTAACTTAGATGTGTACTATCTGGGATCTTATTCTCCAAGTTTTAGTGTGTGGGGTGGTTTTCTGACGTACTGTATGCCCTGAATCCTTTGTTTCATTTGATTTTTCCTATATTTATTTTCCTTTCAATCCTAATGCTATTGTTTAATTAGAATGAAATGGGTGTATTCCATTAAGGAAAGTCTTCAAGTCCTTGATGTTGAGATTAGGACATGGAGTGAGGTCCAAGGGTACAAAATTTAAGGATGCATTCACTCAAAGGTCATGTAAGTAAAGGGCTGGCATGTTTGAGCCACTAGCCTCATGCTAGCCACTCTGCTCCTCCAAGACTGACTGTCCTCCTCTCCATATTTTCTCCAGCCCTATGCCCACTATTAGCTTCCAGGACAGATCTGAACTTCAAGTTCAATGCTTTCCGAACTACTGATTATGACCACTACCTTTTAGGGAAATCTCTATAATGGATATGACATTTCAAAAAATGTTATGCAATGGAATAGAAAATAATGGAAATTGTTTGACATACAATAAATCTCATTAGTTCTAGTTCAGCTCTGCATATAAATATATATGTATATAGTGCAGGGTTATGATATAAAATGTAATAGTTACTATGGCTTGTGATTTTTAAAAGGAAAGTTCTAATCTTTGCTCCTGGCATATTCTTTCCTTTGATCCAGGTTTCTCACCTGCTCCCACCACACAAGCTGACTACTAAAATTCAATTGAAAATTTAGCTTAAATAAGCTTAAACAAAATCTAGCATTTATTAGCTACAAGAATCTTATATCTTGCATCATAGGGTCTCCCAAAGTTTAAAGTCCTTCAGAGTTATGGGTTTGTTCATGAAGGTATGGTTCAAAGTATCAGGAAGACTTAGCAACTTGCCCTAATTGTTTATATTATGAAGGATTATATAATTTCTTAGGACAATTAATATTCCTACATGTGCTTCTTTGAAAAAGTCAACTTGATCATTTTTAGCGTTTTCCTGTCATAGAGTAACTCACACATGTATTCTTATATTGGTACCTTGCGGGAACTTCAAACTAGTTTTTCAAAATCCAATTTTGAAAAGAACCTAGCCTTGAATCTTATGTCTCTTAAGATTTCTTAGCACATCTAGAACACGTAAAAAGTCATCTGTAATTCTTAGGAAGACTTATAGTATTAGCAAACTCAATTTCTACAACTTCAAAATTGGTGCTAAAATCTTTGCAAAGGTTTATTAGAGTTCATGCAATCTATTTCATCTGAAGCTAAGCTTTACAAAAAGCCAATAAGTACCTTGGAGACATATTCTATTGGCCCATAAAATGCATTAGATGAAACATAATATTTACCATAAACCACATTTAGCATAAAGACTAAACATGAGGCAAAGAAGATAAAATTATATGTAGCTAAAACTGCAGCAAATATATCAAAGTAATCCAAATGCCTGACAGAAGGTAAAGTACATCATTGCAAGATGAGGCCTAATAGACCTAATTTATCACTCTTGTACGTTGGCATACCATAGACAATCATGTCCACACAAGGTACGAAGGGCAAGAAGATACAAGAATCAAGAAGAAATTTTCTTAATTTGGATTCCCAACTTTCAAAGCCCTTCAGGGGAAGTTCTGTCCACTCCTTAAATATAAATTCCTTGCTGCATCTGGCACCTTTTAAGCTCCCAATGAATGTGTGTAGAAGTAAGGAAGTAAATGCAAAGTTTGATATATTTTTGATCCTTCACATAGCAGGCTACTTGCAAAACTGTTTGAGTCTGTTAAAAACTCCAAAAATATTGATGAAGGTAACTTTTCCATTCATTTTGAGTCATATTGGAATTCAAGAGATTCAGGTTCATCAATTTTTGTATTCATTTATATTAATACCGTAAGTGTTACTGGTAACTAATTTCTCTGTAGACAGTCATTGCATTTGAAGCCTTTTGTAGAATCAACCTTTTTCAAGTAAGGATTTTTGCTTTGGCGAGAATGAGACACTTAAATACAAACATATTACAAATGGACTTTTCTTTAATTATGTTCCACAATGTGATTCCTTTGCTTGTGTTTTGTATGTAACCTGCACTTTATGGAATAAGTAGGAGAACTTTATTCCTTACCCTATCCATTGTTTCACTTTTTTGCTTCCATGTTAGAGAATTTATGAGCTCGGATGATATAAAAATCATTATCACAGTGTCCAGTGGCCTGTCATGACTATGACTGCCAAATTTGACAACCATCTGTCCAGCATATGCTAATTTATTCATAAATTCATGGGACTCTTATAGTTTCTTGATGCTTTGCAATATAAATTTATTAGGTGTCTCTTATTGGTCATGGTTCAAAGCAAAATTAAACACTGTTCTTTTTTACTCTCACAAAGTTCATACAAATTAATCTACCATTACATATGACCTGGGAATCAGAATGCTTAAATATTTACTGCTCTGTTTCCCTGATTCTGATTGGATGTTATTTATTTTATCTTATTTTTATTTTGATTGGGTGTTATTTAGGCAAGATACTGAAATCATCTTCAGAGGCTTTTTCTATTTGTTTCAAAGTTAGATAGTAGGCAATGTCTTCAAAATTTCTCAGGTTAAGATCAGACAAGCCCAAATAAGAAATTAATCCTCCAGAATTGTCAACATGAAAAGATCAGTAATTCTATACTTCATCTCAATGTCTGAGATCTTGAATGTCATTTTTCCAGTTCTCTGGGTTCTAGTTTTCTCCTGTGAAAATGAGGAGATAGCCAGGTAGTTGTCACCACACTCCAGTTTTCCTTCCATAGGTCTATTTAGACAGCTCATTTGGTCACTGAACACTTCTGTATATAGTGGTATATCTATGTATATTCATTCATATAAATGCATATCTATATGTCTATATATACATATGCATACATAATTTATTATATTCTAAGTACCAGGATGGTATAAAATGCTTTGTTTTTTTTTATGTATAATCCTCACAACAAATTGTGAGGATATGATAAAATATAGTACTTGTGACAAATCTGATTTATTTGAAGGGCAAATATTTGATTAGTTTTTTTTCCTGGAAAATTGGACAAAGTTTATGTTTCAAATATAACTTGCCCAAAGTCAAAGTAACCAGAGAGAAAGTGACAAAGCTAGAATTCAAAATCTAGTTTATCCAATTCTAAAGGAAGAATAACAAAATTTTACATTACATATAACTCAAGGGACATCTTATTACTTATAAATTGTTGGAAACTGAGTTGTCAAGAGACAATTGTAGAATTAGGGGGTATAAGCTCAGTGGTAAACACTTGCCTAGCGTATGCAAGACCCTGAGTTCAGTCCCCAGGGCTGCAAAGCAAGAAAAAGATGGAGAGAAATATGATTACAGAAATGTTTGGTTTAGTAAGAAGTACATCAATCTTTGAGGTATCAATTTGTCCCCAAAATGATACATAGAAACTACCATTCTTAGAATGCTAGAGAAAGTACCTTTTTAAAGGCAAGACTCACCAGAATTAGAATACAATCATTAAAAATCTGCATATATTGTTTTGCTGAATGTATTAGTCAGTTTTCTGTTTCTGGGACAAAATACCTGAAAAAAACAATTTAGGAGAGAAGATTTATCTGGACTCACAATATCAGAGGTTTTAGTCCGTGGTTGGCTGACCTCCAAGGCAGAAACATCATGACTGAAGGGTGTGGCAGAGGAAAGCGTCTCACCTTACAGCAACCACACAACAGAGGGAGAAGGTGCTGGGACAAGACAGATCCTTCCGGGGCATTCTGCCAATAACTCACTTCCTCCAACTAGTCCTACTGCATACAGTTTTCACCACCTCTCAAAAAATACCATCAAACTACGAATCTATCGTGGATTCATCCACTGATGAGGTCATAAACCTCATGATCCAATCACTTCCCCAAAGCCTCACCTCCGGACACTGATGCCTGGGCACTAAGCCTTCAACAAATAAGCCTTTGGAGGACAGTCCATATCCAAACCATGACATTTAACTAATGATATCATCCCTTAGGAGCATGCATGTCACAACTCACATAACTAGCACAGTATAAAAAATAATCAACATTTAGAAAACCATCAACCATACTTTTCAATATCAGGGTTCTCTTACCATGTACTTTCTTTAATAAAAATTGCAGCCATTCACATTTCACATGTCCTTACAGCAATACAGAAGCTAATGGCAAAATTATATGAACATGTACACATTTCTTCTTTGATATTGTGAAAAAATGTATAATCAAGGGACTGCAGTGGTGGCTCAGTAGTTATGGTGTTTGCCTGGGATATGCAAGGACACAGGTTCAAACCCCAGCACCATGTACACAACGAAGTGTCAGAGCAACAAAAGCCACAGGAAAAACTAAATAAAATTGATTCTCTCTTGCATGTGCTCAAAAAAAAATATATATATATATTATAAAAGTTAGTGCATTACTTTGAATATTGCCTTGTTGACCTCATATAGTTGATATCTCCAAAGTATCTTGTGATATCTAAATAATGCTATTATATTAAAAATGGACAGAATTGTTTCATAATATTTTGTTGCTAAACTGATTTTCATATTTCCCTATTCCAGTAAATATGCCTATTTATTTTGAGCCAGAGAATTTGATACAACTGTAATGTTAATCTGAGAAACATGTAGTATATTCCATATAATATCTAGTGTATTTGATTTTCTATGCAAATGAACTTGAATGAGTTATTGATAGAGCTTTACTTAGCCACAAGCATTTTACTAGAACATGAAAGCTTTGTTTAATTTGATGTTGTATTTTCCAAATTATTAAATAGGTTCCCAAAGGATTTTGTCACTTAGAAAAATAAAATATTCTAAACATACACATACAATTTTCAATATAAAGTACAACTCAAAGGGCAGTAGTTGTTTGATTCTAAACTTGGCACAGTACTGCTCCTTCCAGCTGTTGTTTTAGGTGACCTCTGGAAGACTGCTCAGTCATTAGGTCAGCTTCTCAGTGAAAGGTAAAGATCTGCTACATTGCCCTCTTTCCCTTTCCAAGTATTTCAGAGTCCTGAGGTTGGAAGGAGTAGGACATATGGATTTTAAAAAGTCATATTGAACATTATAGTATATTTAAAAATAAGCTTCTTATAACAAAATTACTGTAAATACTGGTAAAATCTTATCTGGTAGCAGTATTCGCAGATTTTGTGGTTACAACTAAGAGATGGAAGCCATAACATTTCTATTTATTTTTAATGGCCACAAATACATGGACTTAACAAAGAGAGAAAAAATCAATAAAGATGGCTTTACGGGGCTGGAGCAGTAGCTCGGCACTTACAGCGCTTGCCTGGCATGAGCAAGTATGCGGGTTCAATCCCCAGCACCACATAAACAACGAAGTGTTGGAGGAACAAAGTCACATGAAAAACTAAATAAAAATTGCTTCTCTCTCTTTCTCACTGTCTTTCTTTCTTTCTTTTTAAAGATGGCATTAGATGACTTTTAAACAAGCTCTGAACATTAGCAGTACTGTGACTATTGGTTTATGCTGCACACCTCAACTCCTGAATAAACTACTGGATTCTAATCATACTGCTTTGCTTCCCACCTTCTGTATTTTGCAATAATTCTGGGGGCGCTGGCCAGGTGGAAACACATTTTTCTGGAGATTCCTCAGGTGATTCTAACCACCCCAGCCCTGAAAAAGAGCATTACAGGAACAGATTATAAAAACAATATCTACTGGGAAAATATGACTTTGAGACACCTTCTTACTAACAATTGTGCTTGTCACTTGAAAGTGAAAGGAAAGTGAGCTTTAGAAGTCCAAAATATCACAATTGCATAAGTGGTTAGTATTTTGGTATGCTGGGTCTGGTCTGATTCTTAGAAATCAAAGTGTCTGTTGTGTAGATCTTTTTCCCTAAAGCTTGAAACCAGCCACGACAGGAGTCTGTACGCTACAGAAATTGCCAAATGCTATCTATATCAAGCCTCTTATTCCCTCCTTCATAGTTTTTAAACATTTACTAACATTTATGGAGGAGATGAGATGGTTTCCTTAAGATTTGTTTTTGATTATAATAAAAATGCCCGTTTATAGTTTTTTTAATTCAATAAATTTCTCAGTAATGTTCATGGTGGGGATTTTTTCCCAACCGGAATGAGATGGTGAATCAAACTGTATCTGGATCTGTGTATGCAGTTGTGCTTGCCGTGCTCAGAACAGAGTACAGGGAGGAGACAGGACAATTCCCATCAGGAAAGGGATGCACAAGGTGCTGGAAGAGATCTTCTTTGTGAACTGCAATCAGCAGGACAAGGAAAACCCTACCTTACTGAGGTAAAGAAGTGTAGGAGAGTGTAGGGAAAGAAGTAAAACGAAGTCACTAAATCAGACCACAGGTTAGTAAATTTGTGGAAAGTTTTAGTCTAACAGGTAGTAGAAATGGAATAAAAAAGATTTAAATAAATTAAAAATTTGACTAAGATAAAAAGAAAGAAAGTATTTGAAACATATTCTCATCACTGAAGAGGCATTGCTTTGGTGTAGATATTAGATCACATGTGAAACAATACAAGAAAGTTTAGAGGAGAAATGATCAGGTAATAAGAGCTTTACACTAATCAGTGTTTTAATCCTACTAGGAATTAACTGAATGGTAATTGAAGGCAGGTAGGGTGTGCAGGGAGGGATGGGTCTTTGGGGTATATATTTTGTCCCTGTGAATGGAATGGTCTGTCTGTCTCTCTGCTTCCTGGTTCCATGCCCTGAGCTGCTTTCCTCTTCCACGTACCCTTCTGTCCACAGCAATGGAGCAACTCTATGGACTGAGACTTCCAAAACTGTGAGCATCAAATAAAATTTTCCTCCTCTAAAATTGTTTTTGTAAGATCTTTTGGTCACAGCAGTGAAACAGCTGACTAAAACAGACATTTAGAATAAATTCTAAACTCTTCGTAAGCTAAGCTTCACTTACTAAATCAAAATAGATCACAGCTCTTTTGTGCACAGGAAATGCTATGGATTATGCATAAAAATGCCCCTTTCCTGGCACAAAAAATTAAGAAACATTATCCATAGTTAAATGCAGGCTTTATTTAACCAATAGAAATGATAACAATCTGACACTTTTTCATAGGTGAGTAATGCATGACTTTTTCCAAAATCAACATTCAACCACAAACACTTGGCTGCTCTAGGGAAGATTTAAGGTTTAAGAATATTAGGACATGCAAGTATTCATATTCACATGTCCACACAAGAAAAATCTATGCTTGCAGATAAAATGTCCAATATATACTCACGGTAGCATTTTATTCTGTTTAAACTACCCCATAAATCAACTTTTATATCTGTAAAATTAGGTACTGTTTATATGTTAAAAAATATAGCTTCATCTGTACACTGATGTTTCCATCAAAATCTGGTGAAAGTTGGGCACAGTAGTGCATGCCTGTAATTCCAGTGACTTGGGAGACTGAGGTAGGAGGATCACAAATTCGAGGTCAGCCTCAGCAACTTAATGAGAACCTATCTCAAAATTTGTTAGAAATGGGGGTGTGGTGCTAGGGAAAGCACTACTGGGTTCCACTCCTGGTACCAAATAAACAAATAAAACAACAAATCTAGTGAAGAGAAGATATCAGTCTTGAATGTAACTGTGCTAGGAAAAGAATCCAGATGCCTATGGGCTATATTTCTAAGGTTTTAGCTCAGAGATGGAAGAGTACACGAACAGTTATCTCCAGTTTATGTGACAGAGCTAGAACAAAGTGAAGCCAAATGACAGAGCGAAAATGCATGTGCAGATCATTAAGATCCAGTATATCAAAGCAATTTAATACTCTGCCCCAAAGTGTTTCCTCTTGGCCCAATAGTTGATAAACATTGTCTAAAAGGGTGGCAACAGAGAAATGAGTGTGTGCGTAAGCCTCCTTCTGCAGGCACACGTAATTCTACAGTCCCATGTATGGTGTAGATCTCAAATTTGGCTATTGTTGGAATCCTATGGAATTATTTAGAAATTGATGCTTTGGACCCAGTCACACTTTCTGCTGGACTTGTTCTGAGGATTGGCCCAAGTATGATTTTTAAGAGCCATAGCTGATTCCAATAGATATAAATCATTGATGCTCAATTTTTCCTAAGAACTTGGAGATTATCTCAATTGTGATTCTCAACATTTTTCTTCAGTTGGTCTGGAGTAAGGGTCTAAGATTCTGCACTTCTAACAAGCTCCCGAGTAATGCTTGTGCTGATGTGGTCTAGGAACCAGACTGAGTAACAGGACTTTAGATCAGTGGCTAAAAGGCAACTTCCTGAAGCAGAATGAATATCACCTTGTGGATCTTTAGAAATGCAAGTTCTCAGACCCAACCTCAGACTTAATCAGAAACCAGGAGTGAGATAAGCAGTAACCTGCACTTTAACAGCTTTCAAGATGCTTTAAATATTAGCTTAAGTTTGAAACCATGGGTCAAACACCTTGCTATTAAAAATGTGATTATCAGACCAAGAGCAAAAGTATCACCAAAGAGTTTATAAGATTAATGAAGGATTTGAGGCCCCACCATAGTTTTATTAAATCATAATTTGCATTTTAATATTTCCAGTGATTTATGTGCACATTAAAGTATGAGAAACACTAGAGTCTTTGCAAATTTCCCCCTCAAACCCTTGCCCAGATTATTGATAAGACACATTTGGAAAAAATGGACAATATTGATTATAATTGTAGTAATATAATTGTAGGGTTTTTTTAAATTTTTGAACAGCCATACAAGTTATTAACAAAATAATATAAAATGTGTATAGATTCTGGATATTACAATTACCCCCAGGAGTGCCCCCCCATTACCCTCCCTTATCCCACCCTTCCCCTTCCCACTATATCTCTAAAAAAAGTATTAGGTTGTATAACATTACATCTTATCTGGATTTAACACATGCTAATAGACCAACTTTCTCATTGTCCAGGGTCTAGTCCCCACCTCCACAGATGAGTGGAGACAATCGACCCTTAGATCTCTGGGTTAAGCTGATTTTACTCAGCATGATCTCTTCCATAGCCATCCATTTACCTTCAAAGGCTGCAATATCACTGTTTCTAATTGCTGTGTAATATTCCATGGTATAAATGTACCACAGTTTTTGGATCCATTCTTCCAGTGAGTGACATCTGGGTTGTTTCCATAGTCTAGCAATAGTAAATTGTGCTGCTATGAACATAGATATTGTTGTGTCACTATAATGTGCTGATTCTAAGACCCCTGGAAAGATACCCAGGAGTGGAATAGCACGGTCATATGGTGGACTCATCCCTAGTTTTTTGAGGATTCTCCACACTGCTTTCCAGAGGGGCCGTACCAGTCTG
>PVKS010013637.1:0-50274 GCA_004027875.1 Aplodontia rufa
GGCTGGGTTGCTCGGATTTCTTCAATGCTTATAGTAGAGGTCTGCAAAAACCAGTCCAAGGGTCGAATTTTTTTGTATGAGGGATTGAACTCAGGTGTGGTTTACTACTGAGCTTCATCCCCTGCCTTTTTTATGCTTTATTTTGAGATAGGTCTTCCTCAATTGCTTAGGGCCTTTCTAAATTGCTGAAGCTGGCTTCAAATTTGCAAATCTCCTGACTCAGTCTCTGGAGTAACTGGGATTATAGGTGTGTGCCACCAGGCCTGGCTGTAGCCTTTTTTATATGCTTATTAGCTAAGAGTAGTTTTTGCTATTTTTTTTTAAGAGAAAGAGAAAAAGCGAATCAATTTTATTTAGTTTTTCATGTGACTTTCACTGCTCTGACACTTTGTTGTGTACCTGGTGCTGGGTTTGAACCCATGTCCTTGCACATGCCAGGTAAGTGCTGTAACCACTGAACCACCACTCCAGCCCCATTTTTGTACTTTTAATGGAGTGTAAGAAAAAAAGAATATGTAATAGAGGCACATGTGACCTGTAGACTTAAATATTTATAGATTGTCTCCATCCCCTCCTTTCTTTTTTCCCTACTGGCGATTGAACCCAGGGCTTCCTGGTCATTAGGCAAAAACTTTACCAGTAAACTCCGTCGAAGCTCCCTCCCAACACACTTTTTTTTTTTTTTTTTTTTTTTTTTAAGAAGGACAGTGAGAGAGAGAGATAGAATCAATTTTTATTGAGCCTTCCACGCGGCCCTCATTGCTCTGACACCTAGTTGTGTAGGTGGGTGCTGGGGCCTGAACCGGTGTACCTGAGCATGCTGGGCAAACACTGCAACCACTGAGCCACCGCTCCAGCCCCAAAATTGGGCCTTTTTTATAGCAAAGGTTTGCTGACCCCAAGTCTATAAGATTTTTAGTGATGTTTTTACTTTCAGTCTTGAAATTTATAATTTAAGATTTCTTTTCCCCTTTGAACTGGCTGGTTGTCTTTCCATCTCTCTGTTAAATTCAATTTCCCCATTACTCATCTGTTTACTATTTTGTTACTTTCTGTTCTCCTGTGCATTATTTCTTCCTTCTGTCGTTTGTAGCATAACGTCCTTGAGGTTCATATAAGTTTTTGCATGTGCCACTAATTCTTTTTTTATTGCAGAGTAATATTCCATTGTTTGGATGTGTAGTAACAAATTTTGATCTATGGATTGTTTTTGTTTTTTTATGGTACTGGGGATTGAACCCAGGAGCACTTAGCCACTGAGTTACATCCCCAGCCCCTTTTATTTTGAGACAGGTTCTAGATAAGCTGTTTAGGGCCTTGTTGAATTTGCCATCGTTCTATCTCAGCCTAGAGCTGTCCAGCCTCAGCAACTCAGTATCAAAAACAAAACAAAACCAGCCCCTGCTTCAAACCTCAATTCTTGTATTCAAGTCAGAAAGATTTCAGATATGTTACTCAAAGTAATGTGCATGAATTGGATTGAAGGGATGGGAAAAGGGAAAGGGGATGCTCTCAAGGGAGAGAACGAGTCCTCTCAGAGAGGAGAGGGGTAGTGTGCAGCTGGGGATCCCAGAGAAGTTTCCAGAGAGTCCCATCCTGTTCCACCTCTTTTCTTTCTTTCTTTTTTTTTTTTAAGAGAGGACAGTGAGAGACAGAGAGAATCAATTTTTATTGAGTTTTCCACATGACTTTCATTGCTCTGACACTTAGTTGTGTACATGGTTTGCTGGGGTTTGAACCCATGTACTTGCACATGCTGGGCAAGCCCTGAGGCATGGCTTCAGCCTCCCACCTCTTGATTTTTGACTGACAGCAGGACATTAGACTTTCAAGTCCCCACTGCTATAACTCTAGGTCACCTTGGTCCATGCTGACCAGTTCTAATTGAATTTTTAAAAATTTTGGTACCAGAGATTAAACCCAGGGACACTTAACTACTGAGCCACATTCCTAGCCCATTTTATTTTTTATTTTGAGAGGCTAAGTTGCTTAGAGCCTTTCTAAGTTGCTGAGGCTAGCTTTGAATTTGGGATCCTCCTGCCTCAGCCTTTTTAGCTGCTGGGATAACAGGTGTCCAGCTCTCATTGGCTTCTTCTTTTTTTTTTTTTTTTTTTAAAGAGAGAAACAACTTTATTTAGTTTTCACATGTCTTTAGTTGCTCCAACACTCAGTTGTGTACGTGGTGCTGGGGTTTGAACCCGGGTCCTTGGGCTTGCCAGGCAAGCGCCGAGACCGCTGAGCCACCGCTCCAGCCCCTCTCATTGGCTTCTTAACCATAAATTCTTATGAATTTTGTAGATAGGAGGAATTATCCTTAACCTCCCTGAGTTTAGGGATCTGGTTTGTGAAAAATGTCACAAAATTCTCTCCCTTCAGAGTAACTTGGGTTCCTTTTTTTGGCATTATTTCAGGCCTGCATTTCTGCTGCAGATAACAGATAGTTTGCTGAAGAACGTGACATATCTTGTCCACTTAAACCAGGCAGGGTTGCAGGTAAATTACTTCTTTGAAAAGAAAGCATGTGGAAGGTCAGTACAATGGGCCCATTTTATGGAATTATTCCCTTAACCTCCTGTTCCGACTAGCATCTGCCTGTCCCCTATCACCATAATTTTGTTTTTATAAATTACATTACAAGGTTTGGTTTTTGGTTTCCGCTTTGTCTTAATTCCTCTGCAGGAGGGGGTAGAGGGCGTTGATAAAGGAGGCTCTTGAAGACTTCACCTTAGACCTGGTTGAGGTTACAGGGCCCTGCAATTTGTTTAGAGACTTAGGGTTCTAGCCTGTTCACCCCCACCCCTAATTCTTCTTAAGCTTACTGTGTGCCAGATACCGCACAAACTTCTTTATCACGGCTGCCATTCTCATCTTTGCAGTCAAGAAAAGTGCTGGTCAAGTTTAGTGCCTTGGCTAGGGTAGCTCTGGGGTTCTCACTCAGAGCCCCAGCGTCATCAGTGGTGCCCTCCCATCCCGCGCCTCCCAGGGCCGTTTCTAGCTGCATCCGGGCCTCCTGGGTTGGTGCGGGTGGGTACTCGGCCCTGGCCGGGAGTGAAGACTCGGGTACCAAGTTCCACGCCGGAACTCGCCCTGCACGCAACCTGGCTTTTCCCATCCCCCAGCGTGGACGGCCCTGGCGAGCCGGGCAACCATAGAGCCGAGAGCCCAGAGCGTCGCCACCCGGGCCGCCGCGCTGACGCTGCGCCGGGGGCGGGGCCTGCCGGGGCGGGCGGGAGGAGAGGAGGGGGACGCCGGCAGAGGGAGGCTGCCCGTCCTTGTAGCGCCCCGCGGTGGCGGCGGCCGGAAGCGGTCTCGACGGCCCTGCGGCGCTGGAGCCCTGACGCACAGAGCTCGAGAGCGAGAACGAGAGAGAAAGGGGTAGAAATGGCGGCTCCGCTCGGCTCCCGCTGAGGAGAGTGAAGCCGGCGGAGGGTCTGTGCTGCCGGCTCGCAGCATCGTTCTCGCCTCCTGCTGCCTGCCTTCTCACGCCGCTTTTCCTTCCTCTGTCCTGCTCTCGCCTGTCCTTGTCTGCGCTCCGGGGAGTTCGAGCCGGCTCGCCTTTCCCGGCCCCGCTCGGCTCCGCTGGCCCTGACTGCCCGGCCGGCGGGCCGGCCTTCCTCTGCCCTCCCGGGCGCGGCGTGCGCCTCGTCCTCCTGGCTGGACCATGGTGAACACCCGGAAGAGCTCTCTGCGCCTTCTCGGGTCCAAGTCTCCCGGGCCCGGGCCTGGGCCCGGAGCAGGAGCGGATCCCGGGGCGACCGGAGGCAGCAGCCATTTCATCTCCTCTCGGACCCGCTCCTCCAAGACCCGCGCTGCCAGCTGCCCCGCCGCCAAAGCCGGGGGAAGCGGTGGCGCCGGCGTCGCTCTGGAGGAGGCCCGGGTAAGAGCGCGGCGGCCCACGACCGGAGGCTGGCGAGCGCCCGCCCGGCCCCCGGGCTTTGTCTGGCCGGGTTGGGGGCAGAAAGCCTCCGGCGGAGACGGCTCGGGTGGCTGGAGACAAGGAGTGCGGGTGCGAGTGCGGTGGAGGCTGGCGCCGTAGAAGGGCCTCGACGCTAGCCCTTTTGCTGTGCCGGCCCGGTTCTTTTGTGTAAATAACAGCATTTGAGTCCGGCGAGAGGGCTTTGGGGGTCTTTTTTAGGGGCATTAGAACGATCGCTTGCCATGTCCTTGTCCTGTCTCTGGGGGAATTCTAGAGGGAAGCAAGAACGAAGGGCCGGAGTCCCTGAGTGGAAGGGCTGGAGAAGAGAAGTGAAAGTTTTCTGCGGTGTCAAACCCCTCTTGAAAGTGTGTCAACTGCCGCTGTCTAACTCCAGCGTGCTCTGAGTTTGGGGGTGGTTCAAGTTGGTGAGGAAGTGAGCAGAGCTCCAGTTGGCAGCCAGGCATAGATGCCGAAAAAAGTTTGTAACTGCTCCGACACCAACTTTAAAAACAAAATCAACGCTATCGTCTCTCCAAGGCAGGAGAGATCAAACATGATACTGTTGCTGGAGAACATGCAAGCTAGCTAATCAAGATTCATAGTAGGGACCGGAGCTTTCAGGTCACAAAAGAGGTATGTCGAAAGAAACATGTTTAATGGGCACCATCATCCCAAAATTATATGGTTGTTTGGATGTCTTGTCTACATTTTTGCTAGGGAAATAGTTTACAAAAGGTGAATCAACACAGACCTTGTCATACTTGCAGAAGTGACATTTAAAGAAGCAGGCAATGATTCCGTTTTTTTAAAAAAAAAATTGAAAGATTTTGAAGTTTTATTACTCATAGTGTGAAATGCTACGCTAGCACAGAGATTTGTCACTGTAAAGTTATTGACAAGTTTGTGTTATGAGATTGGTTCTGAATTCAGAGATGAGTGAATTTCTTCTGTCTAGAAAGAGGCTAACTGACTAAAAGTAATTTGGCTGGAAAATGCTTTTCATTTAAAAAATTCCTTTAAATCCACACCATTTTGTTGTTATGGGGGAAAGCAATATTTAGGGTTCTCTAGGGATTTACAAGGTTACAGTTTGTGTTTTTTCCTTTGTTTCTTATCGTTTTGACACTAACAATGAATCTGGGTACATACAACAGAAATCTTTTACCATACGGCTATGAAATATAGTTATTGTATCTTAGAAAATGTTTTTTTGCTTTTATTTGATAAAAGTATGGAAACTGTTTTGAAAACTGTGTTATTTAACAGACTAATTTAGGAGCTTACAGATCTCTTAAGTTGAAATAAGAAAGCTAAACTGGAAGTTGTGCAAACTATTCAGAATAAGTATTTGGAAGACTTGCCTTCTTTAGAACCTATTTTGAGTGTATAAGTTTCTTGACTTACTGTTGCCATCATATTTTCAAATAATTTTAAAGAAAGGCTGGTCTTCTATACTTAAGTGCAGATAAAATATTTAGAGTAAGCAAAGCATATAATTGTATCATGCCATGAATGCCTGGTCTAGAATAGTGCCAGACTCTCTGAAGCAATTAGCTCATCTCTCACAGATCAGTTTGTGGTCCCATTTTTTAATTCATGACTGTCATGCTGTCCCTACCCTCTGAGGTATAGGGTGAGGTAATTTGTCAAGCAGCTGTTATGGAGATGTTAAAAGGCAAGGAATCAATAATCTAATGTAGAAATGAACATTTGAATTGCTAGAAGAATGAAAGCTCTTTCTAGAAGGTGCTTGTGAAACATTGTTTTAAGAACCCTTTTGAAATGTTTTAAAAGACCATAAAGAACAGGCTATTGAAGATTGACTTTGAAATACTTGTTTTTCAATTCTGTAAAGATTTGTTATGACTTTAGATGATGGAATGATCTAATTACTTTCTCTGAGAGACTTTTTTTGCTTTGTTGTTGTTTTGGTACTGGGGATTGAACCCAAGGGGCACTTAACCCCTGAGCCACATCCCCTGCCCTTTTTTATTTTGAGACAGAGTCTTGCTAAGTTGTTAGGGGCTTGCAAAATTGTTGAGGCTGGCCTCAAAGTTGTGTTCCTCTTGCCTCAGCCTGAGTTGCTGGGATTATAGACATGAGACGCTTCACTTGGCTTGTTTTGTTGTTTTTGAAATAGGGGTTTTGCCATGTTGCCCAGGCTGGTCTTGAACTTGAGAGCTCAATTGAACCTCCTGCCTCTACCTCCTGAGCAGCTCAGACTGCAGGCCTGTGCCACCATGCCTGCCTTCTCTGAGAGATTTCAGAGACTTTCTAATCTTACCTTGTGAGTGATTGGACTTTTTGAAGAGGGTAGTTATAATTCTGAATTTATTAAGTTTATGGAATATACGTTTATCGTGCAGGTTGTATTTTTTTTTTTAAAGAGAGAGGGACAGTGAGAGAAAGAGAGAATCAACATTTATTTAGTTTTTCGATTTTCATTGCTCCAACACTTAGTTGTGTATGTGGTGCTGGGGTTCCAACCTAGGTCCTTGCACATGCCAGGCAAGCACCACAACCACTGATCCACAGCTCCAGCCCTGGTTGTACATTTCTTGACTCTGCATTCCTGAAGTGGATTATTCTGAGTTAGGTATTCTTCCAATTTGTTTTGTGTTTTAGGAATTTTGTACTCTTGTTTCACCTTTCTGGTGTACTTAATGGTACACTCTTCGAATATCGGATTTGTAATAGACATTTGTGTTTGTCTATAGAGTCTTTGATGGAGAATGGGTTTCCCATGCTGTTGCTTAGAAGATGTCTTTCTTTTTCTTTTGTACTGGAGATGGAACCCAATGGCACTTTACCATTGAGCTATATCTTCAATCTTTTTTAAAAAATTTTCTTTATGAGACAGGTCTTGCTAATAATTTGCTGAGGCTGGCTTTGAACTTGGAATCCTCCTCAGTCTTCTGTATCACTAGCATTACAGACATGTGCCACTGCGTCTGGCAAGACCCTTCTTTTTCTTTTCTTCTTTTTTTTGGAGGGGGGTACTAGGGATTGAACCCAGGGGGCTATTATTAGAAGCATTTTTTTGTGTGGGAAAACTCATAATATAAGATCTACATTCTTAGAAAATTTTATATATTTCTTAGCCAAGGGACTATGCTGTGTAGTAGATCTCCAGAATTATTTATCTGGAAAAAGTGAAATTGTTGCCTTTGACTATCACCTTGTCATTTCTTCAACCTTTTATCCTCTGGCAGTCACCCTTCTTTCTATTCTCTGCTTCCATGAGTTTGTCTGTTTTCAGTTCCACACATAAATAAGATCATACTTTTTTTTGTGTGTGTATGTGTGTCTGGATTAGTGCACTTAGCGTGTCTCCCAGATTCATGCATGTTGTCATGAATGGTAGGACTTTTTAAAAATTGCATAATATTCCATTATACATATTTGTGTTATATATACATTATAAATATATGCACACATCCCACACACACATACTTTTTTTTTTTTCAAGCGTAGTAGATGAATTTTATTATAGAAAGCATAGAAAGTAAAGCAGGGAAAAGAGCAGACTCCCCCCAGAGTGGGGCAAGGGGACAGAGCCCACACATACTCTTTATCCACCTATCTGTCTTGACATTTAGATTGCGTTCATATCTTGGCTTTTGTGCGTAATGCTACAGTGAGTGTGGGGGTGCACATATCTCTTTGAAATACTGATTTCAGTTCCTTTGGATAAAGAAGTTGGGTTTATATGGTGGTTCTATTTGTTTTTTTTTTTTTAAGACCCTCATAGTATTTACTGTGGAAGTTGCTCCATTTTGCATTCCCATTGATGTATAATGAAGATGTGATGGGGTTCCCACCACATCTTCATTAATACGTGTTGTCTTCTTTTTTGGATTATAGTCATCCTATAAGGTATGAGCTGATATCTCATTTGATTTTTTGCTTTGCATTTTTCTTATGATAAGTGAAATCAAGCAGGTTTTCCTGCACCTGTTATCCATTTGTATATGTCGTCTTTGGAGAAATGTGTATGCAAGCCTTTTTTTTTTTTTTTTTTTTAAGAGAGAGAGAAGGCCAGTGAGAGAGAAAGAAACAGAATCAGTTTTATTTAGTTTTTCACGTGGCTTTCATTGCTCCGACACTTGGTTGTGTATGTGCTGTTGGGGTTCAAACCCACGTCCTTGTGCATGCCAGGCAAGTGCCATAACTGCTGAGCCGCTTCTTCAGCCCCTATGCAAGCCTTTTGTCTCTCCCTTTCCCCCCAATTCTGCCGTCCTGGGGATTGAATCCACAGGCATTCTACCTCTGAGCTACATCTGTTGCCTTCTTTATTTTTTTATTTTGAGACAGGTTGTCAAAAAATTGCTGGGGTTTTCACTAAATTGCTGAGGCTGGCCTCCAGCTTGCAATCCTGGTGTCTCAGCCTCTCAAGTCTCTGGGATTATAGGTATGTACCACTGTGCCCATCTTGTTCAGTAGTCTTTTAAACTATCCTTTGTTAGATCCTTAGGTCATTTATTGCATTTCTCTGAAATAACCTCATTATAGATAAACCTATAACCGCTGGAAACCAGTTGGACAGGTGGTAGTATTACCACTTATTACCAGAACTAAGAAGTCAAGCTGGGTGCAGTCCTATAATCCCAGTGACTCAGGAGGCTGAGGCAGGAGGATCATTAAGTTCAGTCAGCCTCTTAAACTTAGCGAGGCCCTAAGTGTCTTAGCTAGACCCTGTCTCAAAATAAAATATTAAAAAAAGGGCTGGATTACTTTATACACACTTATGATTGTAAAATTACTGAACTCAATAAAAATAAGTAAATAAATAAAGGGGGTGGGCTGGAGATGTGGTTCAGTGGTAAAGTGCCCCCGGGTTCAATCCCTGGTACAAAAAAAAAAAAAAAAAAAAAAAAGAAAAAGCTAAGGAGTCAGACCATAATTTACTTGAATGGAGAGTGAACCTGTGTTTCCAAGGAGCCATCTCAGAAAAGTGCCAGGTTTGAATTGTGTTGGGCATTTCATGTGCACAATACACAGTGAAGTTTCATTTGTGGGCATTATTTTTATTTATGTGCACGATCAACTAGTTTATTTCTTGTTAGATTTTTGATCCCATAATGGGGATTTTTATTCTTTCTTTTTTTTTTTTTTTTAAGAAAGAGGGGACAGTGAGAGAGAGAGAGAAGCAATTTTTATTTAGTTTTTCATGTGGCTTTCATTGCTCCAAGACTTCGTTGCATACAAGGTGCTGGGGTTCGAACTCGTGTACTTGTGCATGCCAGGCAAGCACCGTAACCACTGAGCCATTGCTCCAGCCCAACTTTTTTTTTCAGTACCAGGGATTGAACCTAGGAGTCATATTCTCAGTCCTTTTTATATTTTATTTTGAAGACAGGGTCTCTGAGTTCTGAGGCTGGCTTTGAACTTGCGATCCTCCTGCCTCAGCCTCCCGAATTGCTGGGATTACAGGCATGCTCCATTGCACACAGCCTTGAGTATTTTCCCTTGAGGGGAAGATTTTTTGAAAAATGAGTTACTGAGAAACGGGCATTCGTGATTTTTGGATAAAAAGTTATATGGAAGTACAAAGTTGGGGCAGGAACCATATGTGATGTATTAACTTTATTTAAATGTTTAAATATTTGTGCTGAAGATTGAACTCAGAGCTTTGTACATGCTAGACATGTACTCTACCATGATCTTTCTGCCTCTGCCTCCTGAGTCACTGGGATTACAGGTGTGGCACCAGTGTGCCTTTTTATCCTGCTTCAGCCTCCCTAGTAGCTGGAACTATAGACTATTGCACCTGGCATCCCTACACTCTTTTTTTTTTTTTAATCAACTTTTGTTTATTTTTTTCATGTGGCTTTTGTTTTTCTGACACTTAGTTGTGTATGTGTTGCTGGGGTTTGAACCTGGGTCCTTGCACATGCCGGGCAAGTGCACTAACTGCTGAGCCACCTCTCTAACTCACTCCTGTCCTCTTAGAGGTCAGGCACTGTATTTTATTTTCCCTCTAACTGCTCTATTCCTTTTTTTTTTTTTAAGAGAGAGAGGCAGTGAGAGAGAGAGAGAAAGAATCAATTTTTTATTTAGTTTTAGTTTTTCATTTGGCTTTCATTGCTCAGACATTTCATTGTGTACGTGGTGCTCATGCGAGGCAAGCACCAAAACCTTTTTTTTTTTTTTTTTTTTTTTAAAGAGAAAGGAGAGAAGGGAAGGAGGGAAGAGGAATGGAGAGAGAGAGGGAGAGAAAGTCAATTTTATCCACAGGACACAGTGGTGGTGGCACATACCCGTAATCCTAGTGACTTGGGAGGCTGAGGCAGGAGGATCTAGAGTTCAAAGCCAGCCTCAGCAATTGTAACTGAGTGAAACCCTGTCTCAAAATATAAAAAGGGTTGGGGATGTAGTTCAGAGGTTAAGCACCCCTGGGTTAAATTCTTAGCAACAGAAAAAAAAAAGTTAATTTTATTTATTTTTTCATCTATTTTTTTGTTTTTCCGATACTGAGTTTGTGTATATGGTGTTGGGGTTCAAACCCAGGACCTTGCACATGCTGAGTCACCTCTGCAGCCCATAATTTCTGTATGCCTAGCCCAACATCTGGCAGATACAAGATGCTTAATAAATACCTGTTGAGTAAATGAATGGCCTGTTGAGAAACTGACGCATTGTGCAAAAACTATAACAAGACTTTGAGAACAGAGGATAAATAAAACATAGTCCCTACCTTCAGTAATATAAATTGTGTGTGTTATGAATGTGAGAAATTATTAGCATGATAAATTGGTTCTGGGTAGGTGCCAAATGAATGATGAAGGATTAGGGATCTAATCTTTCAGTCACTGAATAATTTGGTGAAACTCTTTTCAACTTCTATGGGTGTCTTGCTATATTGCCCAGGATGGCTTTGAATTAGAACCTGTGGTCCTGCTGTCTCAGCCTCCTGAGTAGCTGTAACTACAAGCTTGGTAAATACCATCACCTCTGCTTGGTTCACTGTTGTGGTAGGGCTGATGTGTTGCAAAAGTTGAGAAGCACCATTCACAATGGCACTCACTAGAATTGTGTGGTATACTCCTTGTATGTTATATGCCTCTCTGAATCCCCAGGATGTGGCACAGTTCTTAGGATGAAGCTGGTGGAAAACAGAACAGAGTTTGGCCTCATGGTACTTGAAGTCTAGTGCAGAGGAGACAGACATGTGTTGTATAAAAAAATAATTGGCCCTTCAAGTCTAGTACTTTTTCATCTACTTTTTTTTTTTTTGAGAATCAATTTTATTTTGTTTTTCATCTCATTTTTGTTTTTCTGACAGTTGTGTATGTGGTGCTGGGGTTCAAACCCGGGTCCTTGTGCATGCTACCGCTGAGCCACTGCTCCAGCCTGTGATCCATGTTTATTCACATGACTTAACACCTTTCCTAGGGCTACTGCTTCCACATTCAGTTCCTGTTTGGGTTTTGGAAGGGGCCAGAAACATTCTAAAACTGCTTTTCTCTAATCATTGCATCTGAAATTTATACTTATTCTTGTTTCCTTTTAGACCTATAAGGTCTTTAACACCTCATTTTGTGGCAAATTTTAGAATTAGGTAAAGAAATAAAAGGATATTATTGTAGAGATTTGACAGAAACCTATGGTTAGAGGGAATAATTATGTGCCAGCCAACTTCTTTGTATATTCTATGGTTAGTAACTTAAGTATAATCTGGTTTTCTGGTTTTGTGGTTAGCAGATTTAGGAGAGAATGATTGAAGTGGTCTGATATTTTAGGACTTGAATTTAGAAATTATTTTTAAAACTTGTTTGTCAGCTACTTTTTTTGGGTAGGAACCTAATTAATTTCAGAGAAATAGGAAAATTAAACTTTTTTTGATATATTAAAAACTTTAGGCAACTTTTTCCCTCCCAAAGTGAAGATGAATCAATTATAGAATAAATTTGATCTTTGAAAAGATATACAGAAAGAATAATCTAGCTGGGCACAGTTGTGTACACCTGTAATCCCAGTGATTCTGCAGGCTGAGGCAGGAGGATTGTAAATTCAAGGCCAGCTTGGGCAACTTAGGTTCTTTCTCAAAATAAAAATTAGAAAGTGCTGGAATGTAACTCAGTGGTAAAATGCCCCTGGGTTTGATCCCCAGGCCCAGGGAGGAAAAAAAAGTATAGTGTAAAACTATTCCTTATTTTACAACTTTGTAGAATGATTATTCTTTGGATTTTAAACTCGTTTTAAGTAGAGAATTTCTCCAGTAAAAAAATCTCATGTTGAGAAATGGAGATTGTAGCAGAAGACACAAAGTCATGTTATAGAATTTTACTAATGAATATAGTACAATTAATTTTTAAGTATCCATCTTGAGTCGCCATAACCATAAATAATTTATATTAGGGATTTAGCATATTTCTGTGGTTTGTATTTTACTGATGGTCTGATGTCAACATAGTTAAAAACAAAATAACAAATTGATTTTATCTTTTAAATCAAGACTTGTTTTCCTAAGTTATAGAAAATAGTGGTTAATAGGCAGGGTGACCATACCTCCCATTTAGCCCAGGATGGTTCTGATTTGGTTGGTGCAATCACAGCATGTGCTTTTTTTTTGTCTCTGAAGAGTAATCAGAGCTGTGAACACTCTATTTAACATGTTTGGATGATAGATAACCTGGCCACTATATTGGTGTATGTCATGTATTTTAAGTTTACATAGGCAATATTTAGTTCGTTGAACAAATTTTATTTTTAAGTTATCACTATATTTTCATTCATTTAGTGGCTGTGTGTAGGTATAGTCACTCCATCTAATGACTGCGTAGTACTTTATAGAGTACATCTGTTGCATTTTAACTACACACATTCAAGTGATGGTTACCTGGATTGCTTCCAACTCACTGCTACTGCAAACATTGCTGCATTTAATACCCTCTTGTGGATTTTTTGTGAGAATTTCTCAGAGATAGATATCCAGGAATGGAATAGAGTGAACATGTACTTAAAATAAATATTACCTCCATATTTTTGCTTCTTTAGTCTCCATTGTTAGGACTAGTGAATGAGCATCCCTCACATCTGTGCTGATAATTGGTATTATCTAGCTTTTTAATTTGCCTTTCTTTGATTACTAATGAGTTTGAGCTACATTTTAAATTTTAAATTTTTTTTTCTTTTTTGGTACTGGGATTCAACCTGGAGTGCTCTACCACAGAACTGCATCTATCTATAGTCCTTTTTTTTTTTTTTTTTTTTTTTTTAAAGAGAGAAGGACAGTGAGAGAATCAACTTTATTTAGTTTTTCACGTGGGTTTCATTGCTCCAACACTATGTTGTGTATGTGGTGCAGGGGTTTGAACTTGTGTCCCTGCGCATGCCAGGCAAGCGCTATAACCACTGAGCTACCGCTCCAGCCCCTCGAACGGTCATACTTCATACTTGCACATGTGAGGCAAGCACATACCTGCTCCAGCCCCTGGCTTGGAGCTTTTGATCCTCCTGCTTCAGCCCTCTGAGTACCAGTGATCACAGGTTTGTACCACCTTTCCTGGCTGTATTGTCAACTTGGGTATGGTAGTACTGTTGAAGTTACACTTGCTTCCTTTTCCTTTGTAGGCAATGTAGTCTCTCTTGAAGCTTATATAAAATTTTCTCTTCATTCATAAAATTTACTGTATTTCTAAGCATGGGCTTTTTCTTCAACTTTTTCTTTTCTATCTTTGATCTTTCCATCTGTGGATTTTCATCTTTTTTTTGATTGTGGTAAATTTATCTTCACAATTTCTGTAGATGTTACTACTCTCTCTTTTTCATTCCTTCTGGAATTCATATTATTCAAATGTGTTACCACTTAGAAGAAATTTGGTCCCTGAACTGATAAGTAAGCACATTGTTGTTAACACCTTTGATGGCATGCTGGAGAAATTTGCTGACAGTTTCTTGGGCCTTCTTGAAGCTAACTTCTCTTGACCCTTTTGGAACTCATGTGCTAATTGGCCCACTTTGTGAGAGGATAAACTCTTTTTTTCTTTTCCTAAAGAGAGGGACAGTGAGAAAGAAAGAAAAAGAATCAGTTTTATTTAGTTTTTCATGTGGCTTTCTGCTCTGACACTTTGTTGTGTATGAGGTTCTGGGGTTCAAACCTACCTCCTCATGCTTGCCAGGCAAGCACCGTAACTGCCAGTTCACTGCTCCAATCCCCAGAGGGTAAAGTCTGAAAGTTACCAGATGCAAAGTTCATTTCTTTTACAACTGAAGAATACTCCTTAACTAGCTACTCCAATGCATACACTTTGGGTGAATGGGTATTGTAGTTAGGTACTTGATTGTGCAAGTTCAGGGAATTTACTTTTAAACAGCAAAATCCTACTGAAGAACTACACTTTCTCAATCAATAACACATTAATAAGAAGTTGAAATGTATGCATAGAAACAGTTGGAGACACTTATGAAGACATTTGAAATAACAAGCTGGCAGCACAGGTTCATGAGCCTGGGTGGTTTTATGTTAAAAAATTTAAAGTATTGTAAATTATTTTTTTTTGTAAATTAATTTTTAATTAAAATAATTTCCCCAATTTTTACTCTTTCAATTTAGTCTCCAGGTTTACTAGATGGGAGAATTGGGGGGAAGTGATATTTGTCCTAGGTCATATAATTTTTTAAAAGTGGCAGTTCAACTGGAAGTGAAAGTGTTTTAAATTGGTATAATTGAATGACTGCTCTATGCCAGATGCTGAAGATGAGTGTATGCAAGACCCATAACCTCAGCTCTTTGGCAAAATATCTTATTTTTATTTAAATATTGTGGAGTGGATATTTCTAACATTGTGGTAGTGCACAGAAAAAGAGAAAAAAGAAAAAAAGTCTTTCCCTGCTATAATTCTTTCAGTTCATTGTTCCTAGGGATAACCACTTTTAAAATTGGTTCATGCAGACCATTGCTCATGTGTGCATGGGTTGTTTATGTGTGCGTTTTTAAACAGATATGGAATCATACTGTATATGGCATTTCTTTTTCCAAGACAGGATCTTGTGTTGCCAGGCTGGCTAACTTGAAATTATCCCTGCTCAACCTCCTAACTAGCTGAGCTTATAGGCATAGGCTACCGAGCCAATGATATGCTATTTCTTTCTTTTCTTTCTTTCATTCTTTTTTTTTTTCCCCCAGGGCTGAGGACCAAGCTCGGGATCTTGCTTGTGCTAGGCAAGCACTCTGCCAGAGCTAAATCCCAACCCCTCTTTTTTTTTTTTTTTTTTGAAAGTTTGCGATCTTAATATTAAATGAAATTTAGAGACAAACATTGTAAAATTAGACAGCAAAAAAACACGTAGAGCTTAGCATACAAAGCACATTGAGAATATATAAACACATTGCAGAAGCTCATTTCAAGACAAACTATAGGAGATACAATAAGTAGACACACAGTACTAGTGGAAAACATGAAATATACTTTCAGGGTCCAAGGTAAATCAAGTTGTTAAAAAAAATGAGGAAAAGGGCTTGGAGCAGTGGCTCAGCGGTTAAAGCGCTTATGTGGCATGCACAAGGACCCAGTTTGAACCCCAGCACCATATACACCAACTAAATGTTGGAGAAACAAAAGCCAGATGGAAAAATAAAATTGATTCTCTTTTTCCCTCTATCTCCCTCTCTGTTAAAAAAACAAATGAGGAAGATCTTTGAATCTTCAATTCATTCAAGTCTTGACTGAAGACCAAATTTTCAATTCATTCCTCCAGCAATATGCTGTTTCTTTTTTCTTTTTCTTTCTTTCTTTTTTTTTTTTTTTTTTAAGAGAGAGGGACAGTGAGAGAGACAGAGAAAGAGAGAAACAACTTTATTTAGTTTTTCACATGGCCTTAGTTGCTCTAACACTTAGTTGTGTACATGGTGCTGGGGTTTGAACCCGGGTCCTCATGCTCACCAGGCAAGTGCCGAAACCGATGAGCCACCAGTCCAGCCCCGATATGCTATTTCTGATAGTTGGTCTTCTTAACTATGATGTATATTCTTTAATAAGGTGATTCTTGGGCTGGAGTGGTGTTCAGTGGGTATGGTGCTTGCCCAGCATGTATGAGTATGTGAGTTCAAACTCCAGCACCATGTACACAACGAAATCTCGGAGCAACAAAAGCCACATGAAAAAAAAAAACTAAATAAAAACTGTTTCTCTCTCTCTTTCTCTGTCCCTCTTTTTTTTTTTTTTTTCAAAGGTGGTTCTTCATGGCTTTCTCAGAGCAACAAAAGCCACATGAAAAAAAAACTAAACAATTGTTTCTCACCATCCCTCTTTCTTTAAAAAAAAAATAAGGTGGTTCTTAATGGCTTTTGGATATTTCATTGTATCAATATATCATTTACTTAACCATTGGTACACAGATTGCCTTCATGTTTTTGACAATTATGAACAATGTAGCAGGAAATGACCTTTCTATTTTAGGTAAAGTGAAGTTTTTGGGTTAAAGAGTAATGGGCATTTTCTATTTTTTAGGTTTTGCTCTACAATGAAGCTAAATAAATTTGTTTCCCACTTTCCTGTCAACTCTATTAGGTTTTGTTGTTGTTGTTGTTACTGGGGAAATCACCCAGGCATTGTGCATTGAGCTGCAAGAGAGAATCAATTTTATTTGTTCATCTGTTTTTTTTTGTTTCACCAACACTTAGTTGTTTATGTGATTCAAGGGTTTGAACGAGGGTCCTTGTGCATGCTAGGCAAGTGCTGCAACCACTGAGTCATTACATCAGTCCCCTCCCCAGCTCTTCTTATTTTGAGGCATGGTATTGCTAGATTGCTGAAGCTGGCCTCCAACTCAACAGTCCTCCTGCCTCAGCCTTGAGTAGCTGGGATTTTAGCTCCCCATCATGGCTGGATTCAGCACTGTTAAACTTTTTAACTTTTTTTTTTTAAGAGAGAGGGACAGAGAGAGAGAGAGAAAATCAAATTTTTATTTTTTAAAGAGAGAGGGAAAATCAATTTTATCTAGTTTTCACATGGCCTTCGTTGCTCCAACACTCTGTTGTGTATGTGGTGCTTGGGTTTGAACCCATAGACTTGGGCATGCAAGGCAAGCACTGTAACCGATGAGCCACCACCGCTCCAGCCCCGTGTTAAACTTTGATATACTATTATGGATGCCCTTCTATGAAGGGCAGGAACTGCCTTATCACTGGATATCTTTAGTATCAAAAAAATAGGTGCTTAATAAATGCATGTTTGTGGAAAGAATGAAGATAATTAATAAACTTTTAAAATTATATTACTCCTGGGAAGCCTAACAAGTATCCCTTCTTCTTTTTTTCTTTAAGAGAGAGGGATGGTGGGAGAGAGAATCAATTTTTATTTCATTTTTCATGTGGGTTTCGTTGCTCCAACACTTAGCTGTGTACGTGGTGCTGGAGTTCGAACCTGTGACCCTATACATACCAGGCAAGCATCGAAACTGCAGAGCCACTGCTCCAGCCCCCAAGTATCTCTACTTGAGATGGAATTTACTGTCATACTGTGGGTGTGGTATTTGTTACTTATACTACCTCACCTGATTCTTCCCAGTCTTGTGAGGTAGTTTCTGGGTCAGTGATAATGCTGCAGTGTGAGATTGGTTCTGACTTCCAAGTCTGTGGCAGCTTTCAGTATTCACATGTCTCTTAAGTAATGTAACATTTCAGATTAAGAACAAAACTATCTTCCACAAATTTTTATCTGGAAGAAAAGTATATTTTAGATTATCATAAACTGACTGGTTTTGTATTGGTTCTGGGAATTGAACCCAGGGCACTTTACCATTGAGCGGTATCTCCAGGCCTTTTTGTTTTTTTATTTTGAGACAGGGTTTTGCTAAGTTGCTTTGGGTCTTGTTAAATTGCTGAGGCTGATGAACCTGCAATCTTCCTGCTTCAGCCTCATGAGTCACTGGGATTGAAGGTGTGGGCCTATGTACCTAGCTCACTTCTATATTTCCTGAGGAATATTTAGAAATACTAAACTAGTAAACCTTGCTATTGGGATTTTTGAGGAAAATTCAGGACATTTTGCATGCTTGAGGTTTCAGGACTTTGCAGAATAGTATTGGCCCCGAAGTAATTAAACAGTAGTCCGAGTTTTGTTTTCTGCTTTCAGGGTAACTGCTATCTCTGTGCATTTTGTTTTTTTTTTTTTTTATAAAGAGAGAGAGAGACAGAGAAAAAGAGGATCAGTTTTATTTAGTTTTTCATGCAGTTTTCGTTGCTCTGACACTTTGTTGTGTATGTGGTGCTGGGGTTCAAATCCACACCCTTATGCATGGTAGGCAAGTCCTACAACTGTTGAGCCACCGCTCCAGCCCCCCTGTTTGTTTTTTAAAGAAGGGACAGTAAGGGAGAGAGAGAAGCAATCTTTATTTAGTTTTTCTGGTGACTTTTATTCCTCTGACACTTCGTTGTGTATGTGGTGCTGGGGTTTGAACTCTCGTGCTTGCGCATGTCAGGCAAGTGCCTTAACCACTGAGCCACTGCCCCAGCCCCTGCCCTGTATTCTTTTTTTTTTTTTTAAGAAAGAGGGGACAGTGAGAGAGAGAGAGAATCAATTTTTATTTAGTTTTTTACATGGCTTTCGTTGCTCTGAGACTTTGTTGTGTATTTGGTGCTGGGGTTTGAACTCATGTACTTGCGCATACCAGGCAAGCACCTTAACCCCTGAGCCACTGCTCCAGCCCCCTGCCCTGTATTTTTGATTCAATTTGTCATTTTCTGTTTTTGCAATTCCGGATGAGACCATCAAGTCTGAGTTAACTAAATGGCCTGCTGATTTGCTTATTTCCTTGACTTATTTATTTATTTATTTTCGTACCAGGATTGAACCCAGGGGTGCCTAACCACTTAGCCATATCCCCAGCCCTTTTTATATTTTATTCTGAGACAAGGATTCGATAAATTGATTAGGGCCTTGCTAAATTCCCGAGGCTGGGATTGAACTCATGATTCTCAGCTTCCCTCGTTGCTGGGGTTACAGGCTTGTGCCATTGCATCCAGCTTGACTCTCTTATTTTTAAATGCTCTTTAATTCATTCTTTTTGTCTCTAGATTAAAATTCAGTTTCTTAATTTCTGACAAATTTGGATCTGGACATGATATCTTCCTTGAAAATCAGAGCAATGTAAATTCTTTTCTGTTTCCTATTCTCAAGTTCTTTTGCTTAATTTGATAAGATCTGTGGCAGAGAATGGTCAGATTTGTGACAGACTTGAGAAAAACATTTTGCCATATTGGAAAAAATTTATTTCAGAAGGTAAAGTTTAGAGAAAAATGTCAAATTGGAATGATTATCTTTTAATTGTACTTTTCCTGTAGCATTTGACCATTTTTACTGTTATTCTTGCCTTAATGTTATCTCATCCTTCAATCATGTTCTCCTATTTTATGTGTTCTGTTAAATTGTTACAAAATATCTTTCTTTTTCTTTTTAAAGAGAAAGAGACAGGGAAAGAGGAAATCAATTTTACTTTATTTTTTCATCTGGATTTTGTTTTTCCGACACTTACTTGTGTATGTGGTGCTGGGATTCAAACCTGGGTCCTCACACATGCAAGTGCTTTAAGTGGAGCCACCACTCCAGTCCACAAAATATCTATTTCCATAGAAAATCATTTTTAAAGTTCATATCATTTATGATGTCTTTGTTTCTACTAGTGGTTGTTGTTTCTCATTTTTGACTAATAAAATTTTGTGCTATTTTACTGTTAACTATGACATATATCATTGTTGTAACTGTTAATTAACCCAGTAGATTGTACATTGAGTTCAAGGAATACTTACTTATTCATCTTTTTTTTATCACTTCCCTCCATATCTTATGTACATAGTAGGACCTCAGTAAATGTTTGTTAAATGAAATTATTTCCTTGGTTTGAGACACTTTACCTACTCATGGATTATAATGACTTTGACACAGGTTGCTAAATGGCTGTGGGTAGCTTGCATAATCTCTGAAATGTCTTTGTCATGAAACTAGTAATGCCTTCCCTCAAAGGGTTAGGTTCTAATTAGCTAGTAAAATGCTTTGAGGATGGAAAAATTAAGGGTGAGCATTATGATCATCCTATTAAAGGTGAATTGTTATTATCAGGAGTAGATTAAAGCCTTCCCCAAGCTTGAAGTTAATTAAACAGTGCTGAAGTAACTATTTTTGTAACTATTTGCATCTTGGTTGTTTGCTTTGCTGAAGTGCCTAGATTTATTTGGAGAGAAGGAGACTTTTGTAATTCTGTTTATTCTGAGGTCTCTGTCATAGAGCCAACTCAAGTTTAAAATCCCCTCATAAGAGGAGGAAACATGCCAGTACAGTGGAGCAGTTAGGATGATGGACCTCATATCATACTTAAACTATCTTGTTTGTCTGTGGTCCTCAAACTTTCCTGTGTTAGCGTCATTTGAAGGCCCTGGTTGAAAATGTTTCACCTCCAGAGATTCTAGTTCAGCAGGTTATATTGCCGTGATGACTAATGCAGGTGTTTTCTTTTCTTTTCTTTTTTTTTTTTTTTAAAGAGATAAGGACAGTGAGAGAGACAGAGAAAGGGAGAAACAACTTTATTTAGTTTTTCACATGGCCTTAGTTGCTTCAACACTCAGTTGTGTACGTGGTGCTGGGGTTTGAACCCGGGTCTTCGTGCTTGCCAGGCAAGCGCCGAAACCGCTGAGCCACCGCTCCAGCCCCAATACAGGTGTTTTCTGATTGGATAATTTTTAGACAACAGTTTTAGACTGACTCCTGAATGGAACTGAAAAAATAAATACACAGACTCATTAAATTGATATCCAAAGACTTACATACTCAGAATATTTAAAAAATCTCTGGACATAAAATATTTTACTATTTTGTTTTGTGTTTAATTCCATTGTACGTAATATTTGTTTCCAGAGTATGTTTGGGAAACTGCAGAACTTGCAGATGAACCATGAACAAAAGAGCTTGAGCAAATAAGTTTGTGAAATAATAGTGTAAAAATATTGTAGCTAATAGGGGGAAAGTATCAATTTATGTTTGATTCTTCAGTATCCTTTCATGAAAGAAATAGGTCTTGAAAGGTGAGTGATTTGATTAGAAAGAGAATGCTGGCCTGGGTTATCTAAATTGTAAAGTAGGGACTGTGGGTGTAGCTCAGTGGTAGAGCACTTGGCTAATGTTCATTCAGAAAGGCCCTGGTTTCAATCCCAAGCACCACAGAATAAACACATGGAGAGATAAAGTAGTTTATAGATTTTAATTTCTCATTCACAAATACACCTTAGCTTAAAATATATGATGTTGCTTTCTCAGTGACTAATTTTTGGGTATGTTATATAATAATGTTTTTCAAGGTCTAACATGTGCATGGATCACTTGTGGGTCTTGTTAAGATGATTTCTAAAGCTGATGTGGTGGGTCATGCCTGTAATCCCAGCGACTACAGAGGCTGAGGCAGGAGGATCACAAATCCAAGGCCAGCCTCAGCAACTTAGTGAGGTGCCCTATGTGACTTAATGGGACCCTTTCTCAAAATAAAGATAAAAAGAAAGGGCATGGGCTCAGTGGTTAAGCATTCCTGGGTTAAAATCCCTGATACCTAAATAATAAAATAATAAAATCCCTGATACCTAAATTAATAAAATAAAATGCTTTCCAATTCAATAGAGCTGGGCGTGGAGCCTAAGATTCTGATTTTTCTCTTTCTTGTTTTTTTTTTTTAATTTTAATTTTTTTTTAAAGAGAGAAAGGGAGAGTGAGAGAGAAAGAATCAATCAATTTTATTTACTTTTCATATGGCCTTTGTTTCTTTAACACTTAATTGTGTATGTGGTGCTGGAGTTTGAACCTGGGTCTTCGAGCAGGCAAGCCCTCCAATTGCTGAGCTACCATTCCAGCCCCAAGATTCTGATTTTTAATGAGCTCAAGATATATGATGTTCATGCTGTTGGACATCTTTGGAGTAAAGAATGTCTTTTTTTTTTTTTTTTTTTTTAAAGAGAGAGGGACAGTGAGAGAGACAGTAAGAGAGAAACAACTTTATTTAGTTTTTCACATGGCCTTAGTTGCTCCAACACTCAGTTGTGTCCGTGGTGCTGGGGTTTGAACCTGGGTCCTTGTGCTTGCCAGGCAAGCTCCGAAACCGATGAGCCACTGCTCCAGCCAAGGAATGTCTTATAATGAGTAGATGTGTTACATGAGCTTTAAGGCACATAACCCTGAGAGACTCTAAAAATCCTGGGGTGGAGTAAATCTGAGATAGTATGAAGAAAGCTACATTGGAAATGAAAGGTCCAAAATTCTAGAGGCTTTTTGGTCAGTCATGGGTTGACTATGTGGGCTAGACATTGGACTAGTTCACTTACGTCTAAGCTTCTGTATTTACTCTGTTAGAGGGTGATATTGAAGAAGGCAAGGGCCTACATAATTGTATCATTAAAAAAACCCACCTCATTGTTTAAGTAATTGTATTTATTGACAAAGTATTATTACGTAAGTAAATTGCATTTCAGTTTTTTTTTTTAATAAGAAAGGGGACAGTGTGAGAGAGAGAGAGAGAGAATCAATTTTTATTTTGTTTTTCACATGGCTTTCATTGCTGAGACTTCGTTGTGTACATGGATGCTGGGGTTTGAACTCTCGTACTTGCGCATGCCAGGCAAGCGCTGAAACTGCTGAGCCACCACTCCAGCCCTCAATTTTATTTTTTTATCTATCTATTTATTTATTTATTTATTTTCTACTATTGGAGATTTAACTCAGGTACGCATAACCCCTGAGCCACATCCCCAGCACTTTTTTTTTTTTTTAAAGAAAGGGGACAGTGAGAGAGAGAGAAGCAATTTTTGTTTAGTTTTTCACATGACTTTCATTTCTGAGACACTTTATTGTGTATGTGATGCTGGGGTTTGAACTCGCGTACTTGGTGCCAGGCAAGCATTATAACTGCAGAGCCACCACTTCAGCCCCAAAGTAGTGAAGAGTTTTTTTTTCCCCAGGGTTGAGGACCAAACTCCAGGCCTTGCACTTGCACGTGCTAGGCAAGCGCTCTGCCACTGAGCTAAATCCCCAACCCCTCCCCAGCACTTTTTGAGACAGGTTCTCACTAAGTTGCTGAGGCTTGCCTTAAAGTTGCTCCTGCCTCATCCTCCTGAGTTGCTGTGTTTTAATTTCTAACTGATTGCCTGCTTCTTGAACTTGCAATTCTCCTGCCTCAGCCTCCCAAATTGCTGGGATTACAGGCGAGAGCTATCACATGGGTTATTTGCTTTTCTTTTTGTGCCTTTTTAGTACCAGTGTGGTCTTGTGCCTTTAAAACAAGCTAGTGGCAGCCCTGCATGGTAGTGCAAGCCTGTAATTCCAGTGACTCAGGAGGCTGAAGCAGAAGGTTTGCAACTTTAGGGCCAGCCTCAGCAATTTAGTGAGTTCCTAAGCAACTTTGTGAGACACTGTCTCAAAAAAAAAAAAAAAAAAAAAAAAAAAAGACTGGGGATGTAACTCAGTGGTAAAGTGCTCTGGGTTCAGTCCTCAGTGTCAATAAGTAAATATACAGTCAGTGACTTTCCTGTAGTCTGAGAATAATGGGCTGGGGAGGTTGCATGATGGAAATGTGATGAATAGAGGAGGACTCTGGTTTAGGTTTTGTTCTTTATTTTATTATTTGGTTCCGGGAATTTAACCCAGGGACACTTAACCACTAAGCCATATCCCTAGCTCTTGTTAACTTTTCTTTTGAGATAGGGTCTCACTAAGTTGCTGGATTTGGCCTCGTACTTCCCATTCTCTTCCCTCAGCCTCTTGAGTCTCTGGGATTATAGACATGAGCCACCATATTGCTCTTTAGACTAATAAATAAATGTATTGAAGGTCATAGAAGCCAACTTTCTTGTTGAGAGGGATTTACCAACATAGATGAGGAAAGGATAGATAAAAATTAAAGCTGTAGTATTGTAATTAACCATATTGGTGTAGGCCTATTTTATTTATTTTTAGTATGGTACTAACGTGAAGTGTCACTGTATTTTGGGAAGTATATACCTAAGTATTTAGGACAGTTGAGGCATCATGTCATAGAAAGATGTATAAGCATCCCAACCAAACAGGCAATACACCTTTTCTTGAAACTTTTTCAAAATAAAATCGAGAAATATACTTTTTTTTTAGAGAGAGAGGGATAGTGAGAGAGAATCAATTTTATTTAATTTTTCATGTGGCCTTCGTTGCTCTGACACTTCCTTGTGTACGTGCTGCTGGGGTTTGAAACCGTGTCCTTGTGCATGCCAGGCAAGCCCTGAAACCGCTGAGCCATTGCTCCAGTCCCAGAAATACTTTTTTTTTTTTTTTTTTTTTTAAGAGAGAAGGTACAGTGTGAGAAAGAGAGAAAAAAATTTTTATTTGGTTTTTTGTATGGCTTTTGTTGCTCTGAGACTTCGTTGTGTACATGCTACTGGGGTTTGAACTTGCGTACTCATGCATGCTGGACAAGTGTTGTAACCACTGAGCTCCAGCTCCTGCTGCAGAAATATACTTTTTTAGCTGTAATTTTAATCTTCCTTTCTTCTATATTTATAGATAATTATATTTTTTTGTATTTGTAGTCTGATTAGTAAATATTTATTGGTTGAAAAAAATACTCTTCTTGATTATCCAAGAATATTAAGTATTCTGTTGTCTTAATAAGAATAATAAGCACATTTTTAATGTTGGTTTTCAGAAAGCTGAAGTTGATGGTAGTTTAAGTGATAGCCACGTATCTCCTCCAGCCAAACGCACTTTGAAACAGGATTCTGTTTGCAAAGACAAATCAAAATCACGAAGTACCGGTCAGCGAGAAGAATGGAACATGTCAACTGGACAAACCAGGTGAGAAGGGAGAATTTTTTTTAATGAATTATTTCATGTGATTGAGTCTATTATTGCTAATTTCTTAACTCCTAAAACAACTAGTATCTTAAATATTTATAGATATAAACTAATTTTATAATTTTTGCCTGTAAATTTGTTTTATCCAAATATTCTGTAAAAGGTATGTTTTATAAAGATTTATAGTATGTAATAGAAACAGTTATTACTGAAAGAATAAGGATTTTGATAGGTCTATTAATAATCCTGAAAATGTAAATAAAACATGACTAGATTTATATTTTTTAATGGAAAATAAATAAAATCTCCCCTAAGATTATTGAATAGTCTACTTGAATTGTTTTACTGAAATGTAGCAAGATTCTAATTAAAGAAATCTTTTTTTATCCATTATCTTGTTTTCAATGAAATTTGTTGTGTTTGATTCAGTATGTATCAGAAGAACTTAATTTTATTTTGTTTCAAAGTGAATGATAATAACGTAATGTAGGTGGGATAGACGTGCACACACACAGATAAGATTTAAACACTGAAAGATTTAAACACTGAAAGCTTTTGCCTTCTCCAAAGTCTTTGATGTGTAAATGTTGATGATGTTCTTTTTCAATTTTTTTTTTTTTAAAGAGAGAGCGACAGTGAGAGAGAGAGAAAGACAGAGTCAATTTTATTTAGTTTTTCATGGACTTTTGTTGCTCAGACACTTCATTGTGTACGTGGTGCTGGGATTTGAACCCAAGTACTCGAGCATGCCACGCAAGCACTGTAACCACTGAGCCACCGCTCCAGCCCCCCCCCCCTTTTTCAAATGTTTAAAGGCATTTTAATTTCATATATGAAGGTAAATTCTGGATACTGTTACTCTTTAATAAAAATCTTGGGGTTATGGGTTATATAGACTTTGACAGGCTGTGTACATAAACTAGTCTCTAAGGAGTTGTACTTATGTATGTTCCATATTAGGACCCCCCCACCCTGTTGTCTGGGAGCTAAATGGAAAAATACATGAATCAGCCTGTTTGTTTTTTTTACCCTTTTCCCATATTCATCTGTGAGATGAACCCAGGTCCAGATTATTATAATGATATTACTTAAAATGAGTACTGCCAGCTGGATACAATGGTTTGTGTCTGTAATCCCAACTAATCTGGAGACTGAGGCACTAGGATCCCTTGAGCCTAGGAGTTCAACATAGTGACACCCTATCTCCTAGAGAAAGAATACTGTCGGGCTGGAGCGGTGGCTCAGCGGTTTTGGCGCTTGCCTGGCAAGCATGAGGACCCGGGTTCAAACCCCAGCACCACGTACACAACTAAGTGTTGGAGCAACTAAGGCCATGTGAAAAACTAAATAAAGTTGTTTCTCTGTCTCACTGCCCCTCACTCTTTGGAGGAAAAAAAAAAAAAAGAAAGAATACTGTCATTTAATTACACTTTTATATTTAACCTATTTGGTGTAATTTGTATCCGGCATTTATAAAATGAATGAGTCAGGCTTGTTTTTTTCTTAGATAAATGTTCCTAAAAATGTTTTTTTTGTGCTTATATTTATTCAGTTGTACATATGCAGTGCACTAGATTTTTCATAGCTTTTCTGTCCAGAAAGCCTTAATGTAAATTGATCTTAATCCTGTCCTTTACATGAAAAGTAAATATTTTGGGAGAGTGGAGAGGTAGTTGTACTTCCATTTAGATACTTTATGATGTCATATTCTTTAATGTTACTGCAGATGGAACCCATGGGCACTTTGCCACTGAGCTACATCCCCAAATCTTTTTATTTTTTTATTTTTTTGAGACAGGTTCTTATTAAGTCGCTTAGGGCTGTTCTGAGTTGCTGAGGCTGCCCTCGAACTTGTGATCCTTCTAGTTTAGCTTCCTGGGCCACTGGGATTGCAGGAGTGTGCCTCCAAGCCCGGTGCTTTTGAAGTACATTTTCAATAAAAAGCTTAAATAATGAATATTAATAAATTTGTTCTTTCTGTTTTGGTAGAAAAATAGTGTTTAACTGTTCACACAATCTATGAAGTGTTTTTAGTTGCTTTATCTAGAAATATGAGTAAGTGCTACCCTGTTAGAATCTTTTTGGTGTTTTATTTATTTTATTTATTTATTTAAAGAGAGAGGCATAGTGAGAGAGTGAGAGAGAAAGAGAGAATCAGTTTTATTTAGTTTTTCATGTGTCTTTCATTGCTCCAATGCTTCGTTGTATATGTGGTGCTGGGGTTTGAACTCACGTCCTGTGCATGCCAGACAAGCACCATAACTGCTGAGCCACCGCTCTAGGCCCTCTTTTGGTTTTATTATTATTTTTATTTTGTTTTTTTAAAAGAGGGACAGTGAGAGAGAGAGAGAGGAAGAAAACCAGAATCGACTTTATTTAGTTTTTCATTTGATTTTCGTCGCTCTGACACTTTGTTGTGTACATGGTGCTGGGGTTTGAACCCAAGGACTCGCGCATGCCAGGCAAGTGCTGTAACCACTGAACCACCACTCCAGCCCCAAATACATTGCTCTTTTTTTTTTTTTTTTTTTTAAAGAGAGAGGGACAGTAAGAGAGACAGAGAAAGAGAGAAAGAACTTTATTTAGTTTTTCACATGGCCTTAGTTGCTCCAACACTCAGTTGTGTCCGTGGTGCTTGGGTTTGAACCCAGGTCCACGTGCTTGCCAGGCAAGCTCCGAAACCGCTGAGCCACCACTCCAGCCCCAATAAATTACTCTTGATTGTTGAAACAACTTTTCTTTTTTTGGTACTGAGCATTTGGACCTAGAGATGTTTTACCACTGATCTACAGCCCCAGCCGTTTTTTGTTTTTTTGTTTTTTATTTTGAGACAGGTTCTCATGAAGTCACTGAGGTTGGCTCTGAACTTATGATCCTCTTACCTCATATAATTGCTGGGATTCCAGGTGTGTGCCACTGTACCCAGCTTTTCAGTAATTTATTTAATCTGGAGCCAGCATGTGTGTGTACGTGCGCATCAGTATGTGTGTGTGTTTTTTTGTTGTTAAGGGAGGAGGCCTAGAGAATGAGGCATGTATTTGATGTCTTTAGAATAACAGAAGGGTATACTCTTAAAATACAGACAAAATTAGTACTGGGTGTGGTGGTACATGCCTATAATACCAGCAGCTTGGCAGGCTGAGGCAGGAAGATAGCAAGTTCAAAACCAGCCTCAGCAATTTAGACCCTGTCTCAAAATAAAAAGGGCTGGTAATAATGGCTCAATAGTTAAGTGCCCCTGGGTTGGATCCCCAGTACCAAAAAAAAAAAAAAAAAAAAAAAAAAAAAAAAAAAAAAAAAAAAAAAAAAAAAAAAAAAAAAAAAAAAAAAAAAAAAAAAAAAAAAAAAAAAAAAAAAAAAAAAAAAAAAAAAAAAAAAAAAAAAAAAAGAAAGAAAGAAAGAAGATACAGACAAAATTAAATATTTGATAAAAGAACAATTATAGCATTCCTGAAAGTTTCCCTTTGTGGTCAGATAATGAGGGAGTAGTGAGGCAGAAGTATAACCACTATGTTAAGTCATATTAGAAGTGAGGGATAGTAGTGGTTGGGGTAAGTTCTGTCAGAACTGGGACTTTTTCTGAATTTGGGTTTAAAATCCTCATAAACCAGTAATTACCTGGGGTTTATATGGGGAAAGGAAAATAAGAAATGACTCGCCCCTGCCCCTGTCCTCCTTTTTGTGCTGGGGATTTAACACAGGGCTTCACTTCATGCTAAACGCATTCTACCACAGAGCTATACCCATAGCCAATAATGAATTTTTTTGTGATGATACTGGGGTTTGAACCCAGGTCTTCCTGCTTGCCATATAAGTGCTCTACTACTGAACTATACCCCCAACCCTTTCTTTATGTTTTTTTGAGACAAGGTCTTGCTAAGCTACCCAGGCTGATCTCAAACTTTTGATCTTTTTGCTTCAGCTCCTGAGTAGCTGTGGATTACAGGTATACATCGCTGGGCCCAGCACAAGTATGATGATTTGTTTATTTATTTATTTTTGGTACCAGAAATTAAATCCAGGAACACTTAACCACTGGGCCATTCTTTATTATTTTTATTTTTTAGAGAAAATAAATTTTCATTTATTTTTTTCATCTGGCCTTCATTTCTCCAACAGTGTGTATGTGATGCTAGGGGTTTGAATCTGGGTCCTTGTGTGTGCCAGGCAAATGCTTTAACTGCGTAGCCACTGGTCCATCCCTCCCTAGCCCTTTTTTAATTTTTACTTTGAGATAGAGTCTCTCTAAATTGTTTAGGGCCTCAGGGCTGGAGTGGTGGCTCAGTGGTTGCAGTGCTTGCCTGGCATGTGCCAGGAACGCAAGTTTTTTTTCTTTTACTATAGAGAGAGAGAGAGGGAGGGACAGGGTGAGAGAGAGAAAGAATCAACTTTATTTAGTTTTTCATTTGGCTTTGGTTGCTTCAACATTTTGTTGTGTACGTGGTGCTGGGGTTTGAACCTGCATCCTTGTGCATGTCAGGCACTCGTAATATCACTGAGCCACAGCTCCAGCCCCTAACAGTAATGGTTTTTAAGAATAGTATTGTATTGGTATGTGCCTAGATAGTTTAAAGCTGTAGAAAATACTAATGTGGTAGTTACCTAATGTAAGGTGAAACTGTCTCCATTTAAAAATTCAGTAGGGTTGTGGATATAGTTCAGAGGTAGAGTGATTGCTAAACATGCATAAGGTCCTGGGTTAAAGCCCTAATGCAGCATACCATATATGCACCAGGGGTGTGGGTGTGGGCAGGAGTGTGTGGAAGGTGGGTGCTGTTGGGAAAAAAAAATCTAGAAACATACAGGGAAAATTTTTTCACCAACCCCCTCTTTGAAAAATAAAGGAGCCTGCTTATCATAAACGATCTATTAGTGGATTTGTTTAAGCAGTGAACCCATCTGATTGCCGTGCTGGGGATGCAGTTCAGGGACTTGCGCAGGGCCCTACCACTGAGCTACATCCCAGACCCTAAATACATAGTGAGTGATTAATGTTTGGGAGCATTGATGTTTGAGACTATTTAGGCTCACATATTATTTCTTGGCAGGATGGTCCTTTAAAATCTCAGTATTTCCCAGTTTATATTATCCAAGTATTTCATGTCTTGTTTCCTTGTTTCTTTCTCTTTTTTATAAAGAGAGATGATAAAGGAGAAATAACAGAGAAGAAGTAGTAGGGTAGTTGGTTGACTGTTAAATTACTTGAAGAATAAGGTTTTTTTTTTTTTTTTTGGTACTAGTGATTGAATCTGGGCCTCCTTGCATATGCCAGAGATTGAGCTACACATCCCCAGGCTTTAAAAACTTCATTTTGAGGCAGAATCTCCCTAAATTGCCTAGGATAAACTCTTAATTTGCTATTCTCCTGCCTTAGTTTCCCAAGTAGATGGGATTACAGGCATGACCTACCGTACTTGAATAAGCTTTTGTTAAGGAAGAAGATGCCTACACCGATGTGGTGGAGTGTTGATCATATTTTTTCTTCTAGCTATTGTGTGTAGTTGCTGCTTTAATTTCTAATTCTTTGATCCATTTCAATTTGATTTTTGTGCAGGGTAAGAGATAAGGATCTAATTTCAGTTGTCTGCATATGACTGTCTAGTTTGTCTAGCACCATTTGTTGAACAGGCTGTCTTTCCTCCACACTATATTTTTGGCCCCTTTGCCAAATATCAGATGGTTAAAGATTTGTAGGTTTGTCTCAGTGTCTTCTAGTCTGTTCCATTGGTCTTCATGTCTGTTTTGATACCAATACCATGCTGGTTTTGTTTCTACAGCCCAATAGTATAATTTCAAATCAGGTATTGTGACACCTCCTGCTGCTTCTTTCTTGCTTAGGAATGTTTTGGCTTTTCTGGGTCTTATGTTATTCCAAATGAATTTGAGAATTGTTTTTTTTTTTTTTTTAAATATCTGTGAAGAATGTCATTGGTATCTTGATGGGGATTGCATTGAATCTGTACAGGGCTTTCTGCAGAATGGCCATTTTAATTATATTGATTCTGCCTAACCAAGAACATGGAGTGTTTTTCCATATTCTCTGGTGTTCTTCAGTTTCTTTTTTTAATATTCGATAGTTTTCATTGTAGAGATCCCTTATTTCTTTGTTAGATTATTGCCCAAGTATTTTATTCTTTTTGAGGTTATTGTGAATGGGACAGATTTCCTGATTTCTTCTTTCGTGGAACTGCTGCTGGCATGTAGGGAAGCTATTGATTTATGAGTTGATCTTGTAACCAGCCACTTTGTTAAATGCATTTATAAGCTCTATAAGTCTTCTAATTGAGCTTTTGGGTCTGCTAGGTATAGGATCATGTATTCGAATTCTTTTGATTTCCTTCTCTTGGCTAATAGCTCTGGCTAGGGTTTTTTTTAATTTTTTTTTTTTTTTTTTTTTTAAGAGAGAGGGTCAGTGAGAGAAACAGAAAGAGAGAAACAACTTTATTTAGTTTTTCACGTGGTCTTAGTTGCTCCAACACTTAGTTGTGTATGTGGTGCTGGGGTTTGAACCCGGGTCCTTGTGCTTACCAGGCAAGCGCCGAAACCGCTGAGCCACCGCTCCAGCCCCTGGCTAGGGTTTTGAGGACTATATTGAATAAGAGTGGACAGCCTTGTCTTGTTCCTGAATTTAGTGGGAATTGTTTTCAGTCTTGCTCCATTAAGTATAATGTTGGGTATGAGTTTGATATAAATGGCTCTTACAAAATTAAAGTATCTTCCTTTGATCCCTATCTTCAGAGTTTTGAGCATAAATGAGTATAAGTATTATCTTCTTTAGAGCAGTGAAACAAACAAACAATCAAAAAACCCCACCAAAACCCCAAAACAACAAATCCCAGCGACTTACTGTGCTTCTTTTGCCAGTGATGTTGCCATTGTTCAGAAAAGTTTTATGTTTGTTCTCTGGAATGATTTTAGGGCCTGTATTTTATTGTTTTTAGTAATTTAAGTGATGTAAAATTTGAATTGCTTGTTCTGTGTATAGGCAAGACTAATGAATACACTGATAATTTGTGACTAAGCCGTGTTAATGTTATATTGAGTCTAAAACCAAAGAATATTTATGAAGTAATAAAATTGGTTTTCTGTGTGGTTTTAGGTATATCTTTTTAAAATTTTTTTTATTAGATGATATAGAGTTACAATTGAGGGGGAAACATTATTAAACATTCAAGAACAAATGTATATATACTTTGTTATATAGGGCTAATGCCATGTCATGGATGCCCAGCTTGGGTTCCCCATGTTGCTGTTTCCCCCAGTTAAATGGATATCTCGTGGAGGTCAGAAATCACCTTCTGAGATGAATCCCCTATATTCGCATCTTCCACTCTCCTAGTTGATTTTCCTTTCCCTTAAGTATATCTTGAGAGTGGTTCTAGAGAGTTCCAGAAATGTCTTGTGCAATGGCAGAATTTTTAGAATAAACATATTACTTTAATTTCTTCATAGTTACACCAGGTGTATATTAGGGCAAGATTTTTGTTTGTTTTTCAGGGAAAAGGGGGGAATTGGAGTTTTTCCATTTGTTTTTTTTTTTTTTTTTAAATCAATTTTATTAGTCTTTCATATGACTCTCATTGCTCAGACACTTCGTTGTGTACATGGTGCTGGGGTTTGAACTCAGGTCCTTGCGCATGCCAGACAAGCACCATGACCGCTGAGCCACTGCTCCAGCCTGTGCATTTGGTTTTTGATGGCCTGAAGATGCAAAGCAGTTTGAATTTTTGTTCATACCTGTTAGTCATCTTGTCTATGACCTTTCCTGGGTCAGAGGCATTATGATATATATTTATAACTTAACATTGAGAGTGCTGGAGTTACCAAAAATGTTAGAATATTTTAATTAAAAATGTATACAAGCAATGTAGAATAGGAAACAGTCATACATTTGTTGTTTCTGAATATTCTTCCTTTTTCTTTTAAAGGTAGAGGGAGAAAGTGAGAGAGAAAAAGAGAGAATCAATTTTATTTATTTTTTCATGTTGCCTTTGTTTCTCCCACACCTAGCTGTGTATTTGGTGCTGGGGTTTGAATCTGGGTCATTGCGCATGCCAGGCAAGTGCTCCAACCCCTGAGCCACTGCTCCAGTGCCCCCCCTCCTTATTTTTTATTTTTTTATTTTTTAAAGAGAGAGGGACAATGAGAGAAACAGAAAGAGAGAAACAACTTTATTTAGTTTTTCACGTGGCCTTAGTTGCTCCAACACTTAGTTGTGTACGTGGTGCTGGGGTTTGAACCCAGGTCCTTGTGCTTGCCAGGCAAGCGCCGAAACCGATGAGCCACTGCTCCAGCCCCTCTTATTTTTTAATATGTAAAAATAATTGTATTTCCAAACTTTTAGTTTGCATTAATCTTTTATTATAGCAACTTTGTTTTTGAAATCACTGATTGTACTCAGCAATAGTGTGACTTTTTAAGTCCTCATTTTTTTATTTTTAAAGAAAGAGGAGGGGGGTTGGAGCGGTGGCTCAGCGGTTTCGGCGCTTGCCTGGCAAGCACAAGGACCCGGGTTCAAACCCCAGCACCACATACACAGCTAAGTGTTGGAGCAACTAAGGCCATGTGAAAAACTAAATAAAGTTGTTTCTCTTTCTCTGTCTCTCTCACTGTCCCTCTCTCTTTAAAAAAAAAAAAAAAGAAAAAAAAAAGAAAGAGGGGGGGGGTTGAGGATTTAGCTCAGTGGCAGAGCGCTTGCATATCATTTGCAAGGCCCTGAGTTTGGTCCTCAGCCCTGGGGGAAAAAAAAGGAATAGTGAGAGACAGAGAGAAAGAGAGAAGCAATTTTTATTTAGTTTTTCATGTGACTTTTTTCCTCCAACACTTTATTGTGTACGTGGTGCTGGAGTGAACGAACCCATGTCCTCATGCATGCCTGGCAAGTGCCGTAACCACTCCAGCCCAAGTCCTCATGTTTTGATGACTTTTTAAATTTCTTTCTTATGACTTATTTCTCTTCCTCCACTGAAATGGGAGAATTATAAATGACTTTCTTGAAAAGTCAGCTAAGTTTTCAGTTGTCAGCTATAATGTGTAATAAAATATTTCAAAGAAATTAATAAATGATATTGGTGTTTAAGTACAAGTTTCTTTTACCATTTGTTGTTTGAGTAAATTTGTAATAATTTGAAATATACTTTGTCAACTAAAAGCAATAGTTATTGTCAGTTGTCACTGCTACTTTTAGCCTTAGTTGAAGTTATGCTGCATGTTAAGCCTAAGCCTTTTTGTTGGAATTTTAATTCATAGTATTGACAATAGAGTAAATTCAGTTTGCAATCTTTCATTAAGACTTTTATTGAAATAATGAAATGACTCTTAGTATGTTTTATTAGTTGGTGTGTTATTAGTCTTAGAGTAAAAAATGTTATCGTTACTCGTAAAACAGTGCATTACCAACACTTTATATGTTAAAATGATTCCATCAGTATTGAGTATTTTGTTTATCTAAAGAAATGTTGATGTGTTTGCATATTAAATATAATTGTGTTCTAGGTTAACTTCTCAGCCTGGTGCTACGTTACCAAACGGACATAGTAGCTTATGTGAGTATTTTGTTATGAAACTGGTTAGTATTGAAATTCTTATAATGGTGTTAATTTAAGCACTAAAGTGGGAATGACAAGAGCAGTTTAATACTGTGCTCATATGGTTGGAAGTGACTGCATTTGAGTTATAGAACAAATGTACATAATTATTAAATTTTGAGAAATCAGTATAACTGAAATAATTAAAATGTGACAGATTGTAAAAGTTATAGAAAATTCAGATTATTGAATATTCAAACCATCTAAGTGTTTATATTCAGCTTTTATTAGTCTTTTAAAAGTAATTTTTTGATTTTTCTTCTTTATTTTTGTACTTTGAAATGTAAATCTCTCTCTTCTTGTAGCCCTTCGAAGCCATCCCCTTCGAGGGGAAAAGAAGGGAGATGGGGACCTTTCTTGTATAAATGGCGACATGGAAGTCAGAAAAAGTTGTCGTTCAAGGAAAAACAGATTCGAAAGTGTGAACCAGAGTTTGTTGTTTGATCAACTTGTAAATAGGTATGAATGTTAATGCAGTAAGCAATTTCATTTAATTATTTGATTTTTAAGCCTGTTTTTACAAAAATAATTTAAACACTCTCTTGGCAATAAAGAGTTCTTTTAAAACTTAATTTGAGCTAACAACGGCTGGCATTGCTTGTCAGTTTTTTCATAAGTTTAGTAGATAACATAATTTGTATAATAGCTAAAATTTTCTTATTCAGCTCATGTGCATAGATGATATAAAAATAACTTTATTCAAATTTCAGTACTATATCCTTTGATACTTACTCATTTAACATTTGTGTTTTTGACAGTTTTCAAGCAATATAAACTCCATTATTGATTGTGAGTAGAAAGCTGGGGGTAAAGCTTAATGATAGAGTGCTTGTCTAGTATGTGCAAGACCCTGGTTTTGATCCCCTGCAGGAGAAAAAAAAAATCGTAGTTTTGTTTAGACATAATTTTGAATTAAAGATGTTTTGAGCCTGAGTATGTGGGATTAAGTCACTTAGCTAGTGAGTGAGCCTCACTAACTGTTAGCTCATTATCTACATCCACAAAACTTTATTCTCCTCAGGTAATACATTGTCTTAGTCCTTTTTCTGCTATGATAGCAGAATATTGAGACAGGGCAAATTATCAAGAAAAGGGATTTATTTCTCAGAGTCCTCGAGGGTAGAAAATCTAGCTGAATCTGTTGAAGGCCTTCTTCCTGCATCAAAACATGGTGGAGGCATGCAAGAGGAAGAGGGAGGAAGGAAGAACAAGGGAGTGGGAAAGGGGGCTAAACTCCTCCCTTTATAATGAATAGTCATGCAGTAACAACTTTAATCCATTCTTGAATATGGTGACCATGTGGCCTAATCACCCTTTAAAAGTCCTACTTCTGAATTCTGTTGGATTGAGGATTAAGTTTATAACATTAGAATTTTGAGAGATGTTTAAATCATAATGCACGTTATCCTAGATAGCTTTTTAATGATTTTTTTTTAAAGAGAGAGAGAAAGACAGAGATTATTTTTATTTTTCATCTGATTTTTGTTTCTTTGACACTTAGTAATTTATGTGGTACTGGGGTTTGAACTTGGGTCCTTGGGCATGCCAGGGAAGTGCTCTAACTTCTGAGCCACCACCCTGATTTTGATGATCTCAACAATCAGCATAATCTCCATTTCATGGAAGAGGAAATAACAATATAGAGGTAGTGGGTCTGGAGTGGTGGCTCAGTGGTTATGGTGCTTGCCTGGCATGCATGAGGTGGTGGGTTTGAACTCCAGAACCACATATACAACAAAGTGTCGGAGCAATGAAATGCACATGAAAAACTAAATAAAATTGATTCTTTCTCTCTGTTCTTCTCTCTCTTTAAAAAAAGAAAATAGGGGCTGGAGCGGTGGCTCAGCGGTTTCGGCGCTTGCCTGGCAAGCACGAGGACCCGGGATCAAACCCCAGCACCACGTACACAACTGAGTGTTGGAGCAACTAAGGCCATGTGAAAAACTCAATAAAGCTGTTTCTCTCTTTCTCTGTCTCTCTCACTGTCCCTCTCTCTTAAAAAAAAAAAAAAATAAATAAAAAAGAAAATAATATAGAGGTAACGTCAAATTTGGGTATGTTATTATTTGTAAATCCACTCAGACTAGAATCGGGGCACATAGCAAATGTTACGTGTTAAGTGCTTAAAATATAAGATAAGGGGCTGGAGTAGTGTGGCTCAGCGGTTATGGCACTTGCCTGGCATGTGTATGTGACTTCAAATCCCAGGACCATGTACACAACGAAGTCTTGGAGCAACAAAAGCCACTTGAAAAACTGAATGAAATTGATTCTCTCTTTCTCTCTCACTGTCCCTTTCTCTAAATAAATAAATAAATAAATATATAATTTAAGATAAAAATTGTTAAAATGTTAGCTTGTATTTCTTGAATATCAGTGTTCTCTAATTTCTTTTTTTTTTTTTTTTTAAGAGAGAAGGACAGTGAGAGAGAGAGAATCAATTTTTATTGAGTTTTTCACATGGCTTTTGTTGCTCTGACACTTTGTTGTGTATGTTGGCTCTGGGATTTGAACCCATGTACTTGTGCATGCTGGGCAAGCACCATAACCGCTGAGCCACTGATCCGGCTCCTTTTTCTTTTTTTTAAAAGAGAAACAGTGAAAGAGAGAGAGAAAGAATCGATTTTATTTAGTTTTTCATGTGGTTTTCGTTGCTCTAATACTTCAATATGTATATGGTGCTGGGGTTCAAACCTGGGTCTTTGTGCATGCCAGGCAAGCTCTGTAACCCCTGGGCTACTGCTCCAGCCGCTGTATTCTAATTTCTAAGAATATGTTCAGTTAATGTTATTGCTTTTAAACTTTTGTAAATTCTTTTTTTCTGTACATTGCTTAATACTATCTTCAGATTAAAGGTTTTTGATTTTTTTTTAAGTGCCATTAATCTGGTAGTCAGTTATTCATAGTGGCATGGGTTTATTTGGAGCTTTACAAACAAAAACTTATATTTAAAAAATATTAACAAATATATTAAGATAGAAGATAATTCTGGTTCCATCTTTTAAAAAAATGCACATTATTTTCTGATGTTAGTTATGAAAAAGTTTTTAAATCACATAGTTATCTAGCAGAGATGATTAAATTATGCTCTCCCAAAAAGCCTTTTGATATATTTGTCATGTATGGTTCCACCATTGTCTAAACCCTGTTTTTATTATATGATTGTAGTACTGCTGAAGCTGTACTACAAGAAATGGACAACATTAACATCCGTCGGAATCGACGATCAGGAGAAGTGGAACGACTGCGAATGTGGACAGATACAGAATTTGTGAGTACATTAAGTGTGGCAACCTTTTGAAAAAATTTTTTATTATACTTGGCAATGAATGACAAATTCAAAGGGAGAATTAGGAGCAGTATTTTTTTTTTTAAGAGAGAGAAAGAATTAATTTTATTTAATTCTTCATATGACTTTCGTTGCTCTGTTGCTCCCACACTTCCTTGTGTACGTGGTGCTGGGGTTTGAACCCGCGTCCTTGCGCGTGCCAGGGAAGCACTGTAACTGCTGAGTCACTGCTCCAGCCCCGAAGCTGCAAATTTTTTGAATCAACAATTGTTATTTTGCTCTTCATTTTCGACTTAGTTTGAGATTTTATTGCTATTTTTCTTCATTTTCCCCCTTTCCTCTTAGCACAACCTTCCCAAAAAAACTGTATATACTTTAGCCATCTTAAAGTGTACCTCTGATTCTGTTATTACTCTGATTGGAGCCTTTAATGGTTTTTGAATTGTTCACTGCATTAATTAAAAATATGTTAAACTGGGGCTGGAGCAGTGGCTCAGCGGTTTCGGTGCTTGCCTGGCAAGCACGAGGACCCAGGTTCAAACCCCAGCACCACGTACACAACTGAGTGTTGGAGCAACTAAGGCCATGTGAAAAACTAAATAAAGTTATTTCTCTCTTTCTCTGTCTCTCTCTTTCCCTCTTTCTTTAAAAAAAAAAATATGTTAAACTTTGTAATCTGGCTTTAACTTTATCTTCTCACATATCATTGCCCAAATATGAACAAATCATTCTCCTTCATATATTTTACTCCTGCTAACATTTCTGGTTAGTGATGAATATAATCCTACCATTGATTTAAGGTTCTTCTCAAATGTTGCCTGCCTTCTCACTCCTTAATAAAATTAAGGATTTATGTTCTTTGGATTCTAGTGTAGTTTATACCTCTTCTTATGGCATTAAACTTGTTTTATTTTCTTTAATAATTACATGACTTGTCTTAATGTCTCCTACTAGGCTTAATTTGCTTGAGGGAGAAAGTACGTTGATGGCATCGTATGGTTTTAATATATTTATACTTTTTTTTTTTTTTTTTTTTTTACCCATTTTGTCCTTTACCTTTATTGAGTTCAGGAAGCTCCATCCTCACAAATCTCTGCCTTGTAAATAGCTGGTCAGTGAATTTTATCAAGCCAGCTTATTCTGTTGGGTTGCTGTTATTTATGGGAGAGAAAAAATGCCATGTTAATATTTGACAAATTTCTCTCTTAAAAAGGAAAACATGGATATGTATTCAAGAGTGAAAAGGCGAAGAAAATCACTGAGAAGAAATAGTTATGGGATTCAAAATCATCATGAAGTTTCTACTGAGGGTGAAGAAGAAGGTTTGTAAAACATCTTATGAAGTAGATATTAGGAAGTCAGGTGGGAGGGAAGAAAAATATGTACAAGTTATAGTTGTGAAATATTGCTGGATAAGTGATTTTTGACTACTGAGGTCTGTATTATATAATTTGAAGTAATTTAAACTCAGTGTTCTGAGTTTTCATTTCCTTTATTTGGGAAAATGCTTTTAAGTGTACTTAATATGTTTTTATATAACATATTAGTAGCCTTGGTTACTTGTGGGGTCTAGTATGGTGTTTGCCATGAGCTGTTAGATGAGGCCTCTTTTGTATTTAGGCACCTTCTAACTGCAAAGTTAGATTGCTGTCAGAGCCTCTAAGTCTTGTTATTTGGATTTCAGGTAGTTATGGATTGAGAAGTAAATGGTGAAATTTAGAGAAAGTGGGACTGCTAATACTAGTGGAGGAAGTTGTGCTGTTCTTTACTAAGGCCTGTCTGGGTTTTGAACTGAAGAACCCTAACTGAATTTGTAGGCCTGGAACTGGGAACATGAAGAAAATACATTGGCTCCATGATACGTTGATGAAGTACACCTATAGGGTTTAATTCTCTACGCATTAATTTTTATAGAAATCAATTTCAGGAGATTTGATGTACTATTGATATAGTTTAGTAATACTTTACAAGGGAATCTTCCTAGTTCCCTACTGTGTGTGTAGCTTAGATGAAGAAGAATGCATTTATTTTTCAAATTTTGTGTTTAATACATTAGCTAGTTTTGAAGAGTTGATATTTCTAATCAAGGTACCTTATTGAGCAAATATTATTGTTGTTACAGCTAGAACCTCTATATTGCTTCCTTTGGAGAAAAGCAGTATAGGTGAGACAGATTTATAATGCGATTTTGCCTTTTCATTAACTGAATTCATTTGTAGAGTTTCCAAAGTAATTATGCCATATATAGAGTTTTTGCCCATAATGAATAATATGTTATATATAGAAGTTTTTTCCAGTTATTTTTTTAAAGGCTTAGAAAACTTATTTGGGCACAAGTATTTTACAGTAATACTTAGATAAGTAATATTGTATTTGCTGATTTTCTCTACAACCTAACTAAAATTTTTTCAAAACTTGAAATAAACTTTAATAAGAGTCATGAATAAAATGTGAAATCCTTTGTAGTTACAGTCTTCTACTTCATTCAATGTTATTGGCAATTTTAATTTTTTCTATGCCTTTATATGATTGTGTTATACTTACAATTTTTGTGGTTAAAATGTTAATCATAAAGTTTGTTGTATTTGGGGACCATATGCTTAGAAATTTTCTTCAAGCTTTTGTTTTAACTGTAAGTAAGTAGATGCTACATCATAGCTACAACCAAATCGTTTTTTAAACATAAACTTTTAAGATTCATGAACTTTGTAACTTAACTGTACAGCTACCTTAATTATTATGAATTGACAACTTGTCAAGAATAAACTGTTGTCAATACCCTAAAAGTTCCTTACTCCCTTCTGTTTCCTGTCAGCATTTTCCTACCAAAATGTGACTAACCCATGCTTGCCTAATGTCAACATGCCAAACAAAGTATTATATTGCCAACAATAGTTGCTCTGGCTATAACACTAGTAATTACCTTGTAAGCCTATATTTAATTTTTAACTGTGCTTTGATGGAGCTTTGCTGTAATTTGGAAAAATTTTAAGTCATATTCTAATATTGATTTGTGTTTACAAGTTCCTAAGTTAAATAAAAGATTAAATATGATCATATTTGTTTAACAGAGAACTGTATTGATCACTGGTAGGAAAAGCATTTTTTTGTGTATCTATCCAGGTTGATTTTTAATTATATTGATTTATACTATATCATAAAATGTTGACACTTTTAAATGTTACCTGTGTGTAAAAAGTAATGGATAAAATGTAAATATTCAGTTTTAGAGTGGAACCAGTTCTTATAGATTAAAACAGTGCTTCTTTTTTTTTTTTTTTCCTTTTTCTGTGGGGAAAACTAGAATCTCAAGAGGAGGATGGAGATATAGAAGTTGAAGAGGCAGAAGGAGAAGAAAATGATAGACCATATAATTTGAGACAAAGAAAAACAGTGGATCGATACCAAGCACCTCCAATAGGTAGGCAACTCTAAATAACATCTTTCCTTTTTATAGTAATTTATACTGCTCCATTGCTTTTTTTTTTTTTCTGTTCCTTTTTTAAAGATGGAGAGAGTGAGAGAGACACAAAGAGAGGATCAATTTTATTTCTTTTTTCATCTGGCCTTTGTTTCTCCAACACCTAGTTGTGTATGTGGTGCCGGGGTTTGAACCTGGGTTCTCACGCTTGCCAGGCAAGCGCTGTAACTGCTGAGCCACCACTCCAGTCTCTGCTCCACTCTTTTTAAAAAATACAGTATTTCACTGGGTTGTAGAGGTAAGCCCCTGTCGTTCCAGCTATTCAGGAAGCTGAGGCAGGAGGATCACTGGAGCCCAGGATTTTAGCACTAGCCTGGGCAACATGGCAAGGCTCTGTCTCCAAAAGAAAAAAAAATCTGATTTTAAAAAAATGAAATATCTGTAGGTACTATATATCTTCTCCTACTTATATTCTATGTATACATGGAACTAAAAGAGAATTAAAGTACATGATAACAATATTGACTTACAGCATGTACATTTTATTTATATGTTTAATAACAAATACTGCCGATGCTCTTGTATTATTTTAGTTTTTTGAGCACTTCCATTCACAATAGTTCTTTAGGGCAAGTGTCTCCATGTCCTAAGAGGCATATTAACTTTTCCAAGGTCACAAAAGTGGTACTCAGATGCAGCTTGACCAATAGTAGGGTTTTTTTTTTCAGAGAAGAAAATAGTTGAAACTTTATATTAATGCTGCTGAATCTGGTGACACATGATTAGTTCTACAGGTACTTTTTTATTGACCTTATTCCAGCTCTTGGGAAATTCCATAACTATTGATCCCCTCTATTTTTAACTGAGATACAGCTTATATACCATAAAATTCACTGTTTTTTATTGTGTACAATTCAAGGCTGTGCAGTTAATCACCAGTGATCCAGAATATTTAATTACTTACACTACCTCCTCCTCTTTACTCCCTTGGCAACCATTGTCTGCTTGTGTAGATTTCCCTATATGCGACTTTTTGTCTTATTTCACTTAGTATAATGTTTTCAAAAACCTAGACTTTTTACTCAAACTTTTATGATCTAGCTAGGTTCAATGGTGCATGCCTGTAATCGCAGTGACTTGGGAGGCCAAAACAGGACAATTGCTACCACTCCAGCCCTGATGATGATGATGATGATTATTATTATTTTAAAGAAAGAAGGGACAGAGAGAAGCAATTTTATTTAGTTTTTCATGTGACTTTCTTTCCTCGAACACTTCGTTGTGTACATGGTGCTGGGGTTCGAACTCTCGTACTTGTGCATGCCAGGCAAGCGCTGTAACCACTGAATTGCCACCACTACAGCCCCTGATTATTATTATTTTTTAAGTCAATTTTATTTATTCATCTAGTTTTTGTTTCTCAGATACTTAGTTGTGTATGTGGTGCTGGGGTTTGAACCTGGGTCCTTTTGCATGCCAGGTGAGTGCTCCAACTGCTGAGCCACCGCTCTAGCCCGATTTTTTTTTTTTTTTTAAAAGACAGCCTTATGCCTCAGTATAAATGAAATATAGTCCATTACATATATTTATAGAATATAATTAGTTCCATTGTCACCTTAATGACCATGTTCATCAGCCCCCAAAATTTCCTTATTCCTCCCTGTAATACACCCTTACCCACTCCCCTTTTTAAATTTTTTTTTATTAAGGAGTTGAGTTATTATATAATCATAAATGCGTATAAAATAACCATATGATATGCATTTGTTCTTAAACCAGAATTACCCTCACATCGCCCACACCGTAGTCTCTTGATTCTTCTATATTTTGCTGCTACAAGGGATATAATTGCGTAGATTGTGAATTTTCCAGAATTAAATGATTGCATAAGTATTATTTGAATTCTCAGGGGGTAAAGAGTATGCTACATTATTGATTGTCTCCCTCGATCCCTCACTATACTCCCTCCCTATTCTCCCTCCCTCTTCCCTTACCCCCACCCCCAATATCTATGGTTGCCCTAGATTATGTGTTGCTATGCCTTTGCTGGCCTCACCATATCCTTTAAAAAAACAAACAAACAAACAAACAAAAAACTTTTGTGTGCTAAGAATTGAACCCAGGGCCTCACATGTACTAGGAAAGTTCTCTATCATGGTATTCCATTCCCAGCCCTACTTTCACCCTCTCACCTGCCCCCCGCCTTTTTTTTTTTGGCCTTCTGGTCTTCCAGTCTCTAGGCAGCCACTTATCTGATCTGTTTTCTGTCCCCTTAGATCAGTTTATATTTTCTCTAATTTTATATATGGAATCATACAGATTAGACTCTGTTTTTGTCTTACTCTTTCAAGTTAGCATAATTGTCTTGAGATTGATTTGTATTGTTGCATCTAACAATAGTGGGTTCCTTTTTATTGCTGAGTAGCATTCCAAGTCTATGGATAGCACTTTGTGTTTGTGTGTGTGTGTGTGTGTGTGTGTGTGTGTGTGTGGCGAGGGGGGTGCTAGGGTTGGAATCCAGTGCCCTCTACATGGTAGGAAAGCATTCCACCAGTGAGGAATGCTTATCACCCAGGATCTTTTGTTTTTTTGTTTTTTGTTTTCCTTTGTAGTTTGTGAGTTGAACCCATGACCTGCACATGCTAAGTAAGTGCTCTACCACTGACTTACATCTCTAGACTTCTTAATGCAATTATTTTATCCATTCTGTTCTTTTTTCTTGATGGCTGGGGATTGGACACCCAGTGATGCTCTGCCACTGAACTACATCCCCAGCCCTTTATATTTTTTTATTTTGAGACAGGGTCTCCCTAAGCTTCCTAGGTAGGCCACAAACTTGTGATTTTCCTGCCTTAGCCTGTTGCTGGGATTACAGGTATGCCCTGTTCCATTCATTTGTTGATGGACATTAGGATTGTTCGTAGTTTTGGGATGTTACAAATGAAGTTGTTAAAAACATTTGTGTCTAAGTGTTTGGACATTTGTTTTCATTTTTCTAATACTGAGTATAGTGAGTTTTATGATTAGCGTGTGCGTGTGTGTGTGTGTGTGTGTGTGTGTGTATTTTGTGCCACTGGGGAATTGAACTAAGGGCAGTCTACCACTGACAATATACCAAAAGTTCCACCCCTTTTTTCTTTGAAGATAGGATCTCACTGTTAGCCAGGCTGGCTTTGAACTTGTGATCCTTCTGCCTCAGCCTACCAAGTAGCTGGGATTACAAGTGTGCACCACCACACCTAGCTTTATAAATTTAATTTTCTAAGAAATTGCTAAACCATTTTCCAAACTAGCTGTGCCATTTTCACTACCATTGTATACTGTACATGTGTGCCAGCACTTGGTATGGTCAATCTATTTAATTGGTGTAATTGATATTATAATTTTAGTTTGCATTTCCCAAATGATGCTGAATATATTTTTATGTGCTTATTTGCCGGTTTTTTTCAGTTGAGTTGTTTGTTTTCTTATTATTAAGTTTTGAGATTTCTCATTGTATTCAAAATACCTGACAAGAACAATTTAGAAGCACCTAATCTGATCATTACACATTGTATACATATGTTGAAATGCCCCACTATACCCCATAAATATCCACAATTAATATTCATCAATTAAAAATAACAACAAAAATATTTCTTCCTCTTTCATATTTTGAAAGAATTTGAGAAGAATTGGTATTAGTTTTTTAAATGTTTGGTAGAATTTAGCACTGAAACCATCAGCTCTTTGGATTTTCTTGGGAGTCTTTTTGTTACTGATTGAATATTCTTCTTGGTCTGTTCAGATTTCCTGATTTCATAACGTTTTAGTAGGTTCATGATAACTTCTTATGGATCCTTTGTATTTCTGTGGTATCAGTTATAATGTCTCCTTTTTCATCTCTGATTTTATTTCAGTTTCCTCTCTTTTCTTCTTGTAGTTAAAGGTTTATCTGTTTTGTTTATTTTTTCAAAAAATCAATTCTTTGTTTCATTGATCTTTTCTATTTCTTTTTAGTCTTAAATTCTTTTGTTAAGGCTTTGGTCTTCATTATTTGCTTGCTTCTGCTAATTTTGTTCCCCAGAATTGTTTTTTTTTTTTTCCCAGGGCTGAGAACCGAACTCGGGGCTTTATGCGTGCTAGGCAAGCGCTCTGCCACTGAGCTAAATCCCCAACCCCTGGTACCCCAGAATTGGGAATTAAACACAGGGATGCTTTACCATTGATCTCAGTGCTTTTTATTTTGCAAAGGGGTCTTTGTAAGTTGCCGAGACTGGCTTCAAAATTGTGATCCTCTTGCCTCAGCCTGAGTAGCTAGGATTATAGAGATGTGTCATTATATTGACTTATGCTACTAATTTTGTGTTTATCATTTTTTTCTGGTTCTTTAAGGTAAAATTGTGATTCTTTCTTTTAGACCTCCTCCTCCTCCTGATATTTTATTTTGAGACAGGTTCTCACTAAGTTGCTTAGTGTCTTGCTAAGTTCCTGAGGCTGGCCTTGAACTTGCAGTCCTTCTGCCTCAGCCTCCCAAGTCACTGGGATTACAGGTGTACACCACTGTGCCCAGCTGTCACAATTATTTAAATTAACATCTAGTTGGAATGTTTGTTTGAAATTTAATAGTATTAACAGTTTGGGTTTTTTTTTTTGGCACTAGGGATTGAACCCAGAGGGGCTTAAGGACTGAGCAACATCCCTAGCCCTTTTTATTGTTTATTTTGAGACAGGTTCTCACTAAGTTGCTGGGGGTCTAGTGAGATTGCTGAGGCTGTCTTTGAACTTGTGATCCTCCTGCCTCAGCTTCCAGAGCCACTGGGATTAGAGGCATATGCCACCATGTCTGGCCAAAACACTTAACATTTGTTAAGTTATCCAGACATAGTTTGGAAGTTGAAGACACATGATTGGGTTTTATTCAGAATGTTAATATTCCTTGAATACATTAACTTGTTATTATTAGTTATTTCTATCTTATCCTTTGTTTTTCTTTTAGTGCCAGCTCATCAAAAAAAGAGGGAAAACACACTGTTTGATATTCACAGATCTCCAGCAAGAAGAAGCCATATTAGGTAAGTCTTGCTCATTTTTGAAAGACAGAAATGCTTGCATGTATCAGTGAGAGAATGAGACACCGATTGTGTTTCATCTTCCCCCCCCTCCCTGCAGCCTTCTTTCCTTTTTTTCCTTCTCATTAGGAACTACTAATAGTTATCCTACATGTGTCTGTTATTGTTCTGGTTCACAGTTTGCTTATTTCTTACTTTTTTATTGTTTTAAACTATTAGATTCTCTAAAGCTACCCAGCTTTTGGTTGAGTGGAAGTGTCGCCCCCCATCTCCCTCTCTTCTCCTTCTCTCCCGCCCCCTGCCCCCTGGGGCATTCTACCATTGAGCTATATCCATGGCCCTTTATATTTTTTGAGACAGGGTCTTGCTAAGTTGTTGAGGCTGGCCTTGAACTTGTGATCCTCATGTCTTATCCTTTTGAGTTGCTGGCATTATAGCATCGCCCATAATACCTGGCCCATATTTCTGTTATTTGATGCATTGATTTAATTAGCTTTCTTTTTATCTTTCTTTTTCGAAACTGAGGTCTAACCTTGGACACTTGTGCTTAAGTGATCCTCCTGCTTCATGCTTCAGAGTAACTGGAGTGTGCAATATGTCACGGCATCTGGCTAGTCTTTTTTTTTGTTTGTTTTTTTAAAGAGAGGGAGAATGAGAGAGAGAAAGAGAAAAACAATTTTATTTAGTTTTTCATTTGAGTTTCGTTGCTCTGACACTGCATTGTGTACGTGGTGCTAGGGTTTGAACCCGGCGTACTTGCGTGTGCCGGGCAAGCTCCGTAACTGCTGAGCCACCACCGTTCCAGCTCCTGGCTAGTTAGTCTTTGATGCCTTCCCCCTCCCCCTCCCCAAATATCTTTTTTTGGTTGTAAATAGTGGTGCGGAAATGTTTTAATTTTTAAGATTTCTTTTCTGTTTTTTTTTTTTTTTTTGAAAGGTGATTCTGAGAGACATTGTTTCTCTATTCCTATAACACTTTTTTTTTTTTTTTTTTAGGGCTGGGGACCGAACTCGGGGCCTTGCACATGCTAGGCAAGCGCTCTGCCACTGAGCTAAATCCCCAACCCCCCTATAACACTTCTGACATAAAACGTATCCATTTTTCCCATACCAAGCAATTTAGCAACTGTCTGTACAACAGCTGGGTATCCAGTGATTCAATTTGATTTGATTTAATTCGATTCGATTCAATTCAATTCAATTCTGACACTGTTTTCTTCTTTATGTCAGGTCTCATAGGTTAAGGGCTATGTTCTGTCAGACTGTTCCCATTTCAGATGCTAATCATAATTTTGAGCCTCTTGTAGTTATGACTGATTGTAAATTGGGAGTTTCTAAAACCCCCACGTTATGTTTGATACTTTGCCAGACTGGCTCAAATAGAAGAGATGTATAAAGGTAAGGCATTGGGGAGGGGATGAAGGAAGGAATGTGGACCCCATTGGTGTGTCACTGTTATAGTACCTTGCTGGATTCAACAACATTGAAACTTATCATATTTTGCAGTTCAGGAGCTTTTGTAGTGCTTAATCCTGTATCTGTCCCCTGCCCCCTTCCTGGAGGTTGATGAGGGAACGAAAGTTCCAACCCTCTAATCACTTCTTTTTTTTTTTCTTTTAATAAAGAGAGAGGGATAGTGAAAGAGAAAGAATCAATTTTATTTAGTTTTTCATGGAGCTTTTGTTGCTGTGACACTTTGTTGTGTACCCGGTGCTGGGGTTTGAACTCACATCCTCATGTGCCAGGCAAGTGCCATAACCACTGAGCCACCACTCCAGTCCCTTCTAATCACTTTTATATATTGACTGGCCTAATTCTGTGTGGCTGACTAGGGGCTGCACACTAAGTTACCTTATTTGTATAATCTGGTAAGATTAAAAGGGGCATGTTATGACTAGTATAAGATAATCATACTGGGAAATTCCAAGAGTTTTGGAGCTCTGTCAAGAATCCAAGAGAGGAGTTATGACTTATAAAATGTAAGACTTTATTTGGATTTCATCAGTTTTGCCATTAAGATATTTTATTCGGTTTATAGAATCCAATTCAAGATACCTGTTTGCACCACATAGACAACTAAGTGTTGGCGGGGAGAGCCCAGATAAAAATAAATAAAATTGATTCTAGTTTCTCTCTCTTAAAATATAATTGGGTAGTCTTTGGTTCTTAATGTTTTGCTGTTTGATCCATTTTGAGTTAAAATTTTTTTTTTTGCAAGGGAATACTTGGGATTGAACCCAGGGGCACTTAACCACTGAGCCGCATCACATCCCCAATCTTTTTTGTGTTTTATTTAGAGACAGGGTCTCACTAAGTTGCTTAGAGCCTTGCTAAATTGCTAAGGCTGGCTTTGAACTCTTGATTCTTCTGCCTTAGCCTCTCGAGTTACTGGGATTATAGTCATGTGCTATGTTCATTTTGAGTTAATTTTTTTTTTTTTTTTTTAAAGAGAGAGGGACAGTGAGAGAGACAGAGAAAGAGAGGAACAACTTTATTGAGTTTTTCACATGGCCCTTATGGCTCAACACTTAGTTGTGTACGTGGTGCTGGGGTTTGAACCCGGGTCCTCGTGCTTGCCAGGCAAGCGCTGAAACTGCTGAGCCACCGCTCCAGCCCCTTGAGTTAATTTTTATAAGTGTAATTCTTTTCCCTTTTAACTGTCTTTCTGGAAAATTATATATACCACTCTGCTTTGTGTGGTATTATCATTGTATATATTACATCTAAAAATGTTTCAAATCTAGCAGAACATTGTTAGAAATGTTACTTTATATGATTTTATGACTTTAAAAGGTAAGAGAAGAAAAAGTATGTTTAGAACTTTGTTTTAATTACTACTTATTATTTCTGTATTTTTTTCTTATTTGAATTACGATCTAATTTCTGTAGCCTAATATAGCTTTGCTCCCACCATCTTCCTTTGGTGCTATTATTGGCAAATTTATTATGTTTCTCTACATAATAGGTCCAACACATGCATGTAACATAGACTAACAGGAATTTGGGAGAATTTCCTGATGGGGAAAAAGATGTAGAAGAGAGGCTAAATATCAAAATTGCCAAAAATAAGTAGATAATTATTGGCAGCAGTTCTTTTTAAGAGTTGGGAAGCATTAAAACTGATGCAGAATGGACTGAAAAGGTTTGTAGTAATAAAGAGAAGGAATAGGAGGTTGGTTAAGGATCTTAAGGAGAGTTTGGAGAATTTGGATCACTGTTGGCAATATTGGGCACTAGAGTGGTGTACAGTGATTTCAGCTTTTATTTATTTTATTTTATTTTTTTTAAGAAAGAGGGACAGTGAGAGAGAGAAAGAATCAGCTTAATTTAGTTTTTCATGTGACTTTTGTTGCTCTGACATTTTGTTGTGTACGTGGTGCTAGGGTTCAAACCCGTGTCCTCGCACATGCCAGGCAACTGCTGAGCCACCGCTTCAGCCCCAATTTCAGCTTTTATGACTGTAATCAGCATTCTTTTTTTTGCTACATGAATTGGTATAGGAGTGGCGTTTACAGTTATAATGGGAGGAAAAGGGGTCAGGTTCTTTCAGGTTGGAAGAATAACAGTGAGATAATAAGTCTTACAGTTGAGGCTGGACAGTACAAAAACTAAGCAAGGAAAGAAATTGATAGATTGTGAGTAAATGCATGCCCAGGGACAGCAGCTCTTGATAGGATTGAGAGCTGGTATATACTAGATGTTTATGTTCAATGAATAGGTCATTACATTTTAACATAGCGAAGAGAAATTCATGCTATAATAAGATTAAGGTAAGATGATGGCACGTGATGTTTTTAGTGGAATAGAGCTAAGGTGGCCAAAGGACTGTGGGAGTGGTAAGAAGTGGAAGTGAAGTGGAGAAAAAGGATGTAAGGGACATTTCTGTGGCAGGGGTAGGACTCAATGGCAATTTTAAGTGGTAAGTTTATTATGGAAGAAGAGGAGATGTAGGATGACCAAGGTGTTTGGAGATTAGTGGTAGGTAAAGCTATTAACTAAATATACAGTTTTTTTTTTTTTTTAAAGAGAGAGGGACAGTGAGAGAGACAGAGAAAGAGAGAAACAACTTTATTTAGTTTTTCACATGGTCTTAGTTGCTCCAACACTCAACTGTGTACGTGATGCTATGGTTTGAACCCGCGTCCTCATGCTTGCCAGGCAAGCGCTGAAACCGATGAGCCACCGCTCCAGCCCCTAAATATACAGT
>PVKS010013638.1:0-50271 GCA_004027875.1 Aplodontia rufa
GAGACAAAAACTGCAGAGATAATCTCTGGAACACTGGCTGGTAATTGGTATTCAAGCAAACTTTCATCAGTTCATTATTTTTGCTTCTATCATGTGATAGAGATTTCAAGTAATTTTACATGCAAAGAATATTCAAACTTCATTATCAGCTCACAAATTGTCATAAATGCAAAGCTCATCCTATCTAATGGCAGCTGTTCTGTGACATGTTGATAAAATACATGGTTTAGAAGCATGACAGAGTCGCCAAGCTCTGCTCACACTCCTGCTCCACACCCATCATTAAATTACTTCCATACATTTAATCACTTTTTCCTAAAATGACTTTCAAATCACATGGCATAAACCTGACTTCATCAAAAATTGTGTACCCTGATTAAAATATTTCTAGTGCATTTATTTTTTGGTTCTGAAATGAATATACTACTTAGCATTTCAGTGAATTGCCTAACAAATATCAGTTTCATTTTTCTAGATTTGCTAAAAATCATTTTATGATTTAATCACAATATAAGCTACAGATCATTTTCTATTACACTTGGATGTGCAATTACTTCATTTTTTTTGATTTACTATATAATTTTAGCTATCTGTCAAAGTAGAGATTGTTACCATTATTGTGGCATTTTAAGTGGAAAGAAAAATTTTCTTAGTTAAGGTTAGAAAATAATTAGCTGGCTAGACTATTCTAGCTATTTGACAATTCAGTATTTCATTTTCCTTTGACAAATACATTGGGATGAGTTGAAGTAACAATGAATGTGATAAAGGACTTGTGCCTTGTGTTTAGTTTCCAACTGCTGGTTAAGCCAATGTATAAAATGCGCTCCATTTGCTGCTATGACTTGTTGATTACCTTTTATTATGAATGACAATTCTCCACAGAATCCTTGAAATGGCCACCATTCTTTGCTCCCATTAGGATATTTGGTCCATATTTACAAAAGATGGTTTTATCATTTGTTCATGTTAATGGGTTTTTCAAAATGTTGTACTCTAATATTACAGTTCTATTTCTCATATATCTAGAACTCATTTTTATATTCCACTTTTATAATTATTGGTAATTTATTTTCTTTATAATCATAAAGATTACATAGAATTATTTTCTTACGTTTAATGATCTATAATCTATTCTATTAACTGTTTATCAGGTACTTTAATAAAATACAATTATTGAATCCAAATCACCATTCTATATTAAAATCATGTTCTATCAGATTTTTTTCCTTTGCCATTCGTTTGTATACATTTTTCTTCATTTCTCTATAAATTTTTATGTTAGTAGCATTTACAAGAAAGTGTTTTCCTCTTTAAAACATAAAATAACTAGACATGTATATTTATCCAGGTATGCACAAATAAAGTTTTATACTTTCACGTGGAAAGATGAGAGAAAAGAGAGAATGTGTATGTGTATATAACACTGCAATTTCAATTCATGATGCTATGGAGGAAGGCAGGGACAGTTAGTCTATCAAATTTCTAACATGAGATTAAAAAATAATCACAAGTAGTAAAGTTTTTTGTAAACTGATTTTCTTGGGAAAAAATTAAAAATCAACAAACACAAGTAGCTATAATAATTAGCACAAATCTAATAGTTTTTAAGGCATTTTTAACAAATACTACAGTTGATGAACGTATAACTAACTCCATTTCTTGCATTTTTTTGTTTTTAATCACACCTTCTCACAAATCCCAGCTAGGTGATACTGTAATAAGCATTAAAGAAAGAATTACAATTAACTCCACAATTTACCACTTACATAAATAGAATTACTGAATGTGTATATGTGTATATCTAAAACATGCAGTTAGTACAGTCATTTAGTGTGTTCATATTTGCACACATAGCTTTTCCATATTCATAAACTGTTCTAGAAATCTAAGAATGTGGCTCACTGGCATATAAATTAAGTCCTTAAAGGGTAACACACAATATTGAAATGAAATACTCACTGTGGAAGGACTGAAGAATATTGATTGTCCATTCATCTGTTAATCTTCCTGTTTTTGTTATCTGAATACATTTGAGTTGATTTGAAGAGTCTCTTGATTCAATCCAACAAATTATGTCTTCATTATAAATAAAATCCAGAGTGTGAATTTCATTTCTGTTGACTGAACTTATGGTTGCCATTTTACTTCCATTAAGAAAGAGCACTTCAATTGTTTCAGAATTTGCAATTAGCAGCATAGGTGGTCTATCTGTAGGTTCTGGAATGAAACAAAGAAATGAAATGAGTAAAGGAGTCACTTTTCTTTTTTGAGGGGATTTTTATTTTGTTTTGTTTTCAAAATGTTACATATCCTATTAAAAATCATACCCTTGCTTTTAAGACATGTAAAACTTTTAAAAGTTCTTGCAAAAAAACCTGTTTAACAAACCATATATATGCTTCACTGAATATTTTAGCTCATTCTTGGAAAATATGTTGCAATGAGCACTCATATTCATTTTTGCCTTAGTCATAATGTCTGGTCTGAATGGGAAGACAATGCTATTTACTGTTCATTGGTGGTAAATAAAGGAAGTGCTATGAGTTGTTTCTCTAGCAATGATGATGGATCTGGATTGACCTCTCTGCAGTTTTTCAGGCTTCCCTTGTGAGCAAGGGCATGCTGTTTTGAAGTGAATGCATGAGGTCAAAAATAAGATCCTCTGGAGCGGAACTTGCAGAGCTCAGGCTCATAAAGACAGTGCACCTGTGATCTTGGCCTCATTGACCCTTGACCAGCTTCAAGAGCTGAACAACTATACATTCTCTTAGTTACTAGATTGTGATTACTGAGCCACTTCTTTCCATATTATTTCCCCGTAGCCAGAAAAATGAGATTCTAGGTTCAAAAAGAATCTGCTAAACACCACATTTCTGAACAATGTAACTTTGCTGGTGTTAGCACTGTAGTGTTTTTGACATGCATTCAGAAATTACCCCATCTTCCAATAACATATTTAAAGGTAATAACAAATCCCATACAATAGTAACACCGAGAGTTGGAAGATAGCAGAGCAACCTCCTAACTGATTTCTTGACTCCCATCTGTGCCCCCGTTCTTCAGTGTTCCTCAGCACAATAGGCAGAATTATTTATAAACACAGGGCACATCACAGGAGTCCTCTACTCAATCTCTCAAAGACTTCCATCCCAATCCCCATAAAAGTATAAGCCTTTATGTTGATCTATAAAGCTCTGCCCTGATTAGCATTCTCATTCCATCTTTTACTGCATTTCCTTCATTTTCTCACTTCCTATCCTTATTCATCTCACTCCAGAAACACTGCACCCTCTCACAGGAGCCAGGCAAGCTGCCACCTTCTTCTTGGAAAAATCATCACCCAAATATCAAATTGTATTTGCTCACCTCATCTAGGTCATCATTCAGATGTCATCTGTCTGGTGATGACAGCTCTTACTATTATGTCTTCTAAAAATTGCAAATCTACTCCATCATTCTGCCTTTGTTATTTCCAGCAAATACTGTGTGTATGTTTATTTTGTGTTCAGTATTTATCTGATTTTCTTGCTATATTCTAGCATCTAGAAAAAGGCCTAGGACCCAGTGCCCAAGTAGTACATTAATACAATTTTCTAAATCAATGAGGAAGACACTGAGAAACTCTATATAGCAGGGTAATTTAGAAACATTCTGTGGACTATAGCAATATAATTTTTAACCTATGAAGGCAATTTAGAGAGAGATTGTATTTTGAAAATTTCAAAGATGTCATTTGATCATTCTGTAAGAAAATGATGCTGAGCACACTAATTAGGACTAAAGGAATATACTATGAGCAATGTAATTAAATAAATCTAATTTTTCAAAGCAGCATTATGTAGTGGTCTTTATCCTTCTGGTAAGGGTAAGGATATCAGGTTCCTTGTGCTTCCCTCAGATGAAAGAGCCCTCCTGTGAAGATGATTTGGAATCAACCTTTGCAAGCTTACGTATCAAGCCTGGGATGTGTCCAGTGTACTCCAGGAGTATTTGAATGCTTACCCCAAGGGACAATATCAATCAAGCCACAGGACTCTTTTCTATCTTCAGAAAGGCACTAAACATTTCAGACTGAATGAAAACAACACAACAACTAAATACAATACACAGACAACCAAAGCTCAGTAAGATGATAAAATTAAGTAGTCCAACGGGTTTTTACTAATGGATATACCAGTCTTAACCTGGACTGCCTGAATATAAGCCAACAAAAAAGAAGTCTCAACAATTATAAGGTCACCTTTCACATAAAAGGAAGCTTCCTTAGAAACAATAAAATTGTGAAGCATCTTGGCTTAGAAGAACTTTGTTGACTGACCACATCTGAACCTGGCTGGCCAGTCGCCTTGTCTTCTAATCTCTTAAAGCTATCTGGAGACTGTGTTACGCTTGCCCTTCCCTCATTCAAAGGTCCAGATGTGGTCTCTTTTGTACACTCATGGTTTTGTCGTTTTCCAGGTGACCTTAGCACTCCTGAAGCCCCGTGAGATCAGAGAAGAGTTCTGGCTGGGTTATCAGGTTAACCAAGATATGCTGACACTAATGTCAGTGCTTAATGTCTTCATTTGATAAGTGACATAAACTTTAATGAAACTTTCTCACTCAAAATGAGCCACAGTTGAAAACTTTACTGTGAAGCTTTACTCAACCTCCAGATTTAGACAACCACATCACAGCTAGCTACTAGTCAGTAAATCCTAGCGTTTCATAAGTATTCTTTGGAGAGAGTCTGGAATATGAAGGAGTGCTGAGAAAAATGAGATTAAACGCAGTTAACGATCAGCACAGGCAACACTTAATTGACAAAATTAATTAATGAATTGGATGTTCCAGCTGTTTTTGAAAGAATCACATGACTTTTAATGAAAAGCATGAAACAGCTGATTTGAAATCTTCAAATAAACAGACTATGAAAAAAGACAAAATCATATGATTCATTATCTGACATGGCTTGATTTGATAATAGTGACTTTAATACACAAATGACATAATAGAGAAAAGATACTTAAAGTGTTATTTGTAAAGTGCTTTTTTGAAGTAATATTTGTGTACCTCTGCTAAATATTAATTGTGAAAATGCTGGAACCCACAAAAAAAATCAGGACCTAAGGCTACAAATCTTTTAGTCCATTTTATTATGCAAGTCAACATAGCTCTAGTGGAGACCACAGTCTGTTTCTCCCAGTACTGAATCAGATTGCTACCATGCATCATTACCTCAAGTGTCCACAGGCCAAATGAAGGGCACCTTTAGTGTAGGTGACAAAGGACACAAGACTGACTAGAATACATGTGCGGCCCTTGGTGGGTGTCCATCTAAGAGTTTATTCTAAGAGTCAATGAACCATTTTTCCAAATGAAGAGTTGGGAAAACACATCACATGATTTCAAAGTGATACCTAGGTCAACATTTAGTGATATGAATTTTTTTTTTCTTAAAGAGAGAGAGGGATGGGGAGGGGGATCAACTCTATTTTTTTCATGTGGCCTTTGTTTCTCTGATATATAGTTGTGTATGTGGTACTGGGTTTTGACCCTGGGTTCTTACACATGCCAAGCAAGCACTCCAACCCCTGAACCACCACTCCAGCCATAGCAAGAGGAATTAATATTCACCTTCACAGAGAAGATACTTGTAACCCAAGAACTCCGTCAGCGCTCTACTGTGGAGAACCAACGTGTTGACTTAAACTTTATAACAGGCTGTCAACAAACTCACCAGAGAAGAGTAGTATTGCACTCATCCTTGTATATTGACCACATTTGTATATTGACATTATTAAAAGTACTATTTTCTCTTTCCAGTCATAAGTGTATTTGTGTTCTGTATGTTCAAAAAGTGATTTTATTTTTTCCAGTCATGTACTATAAATTATTCAGTATCATAATACTTGAAGTCTGATTTTAAATTGTTAATTGAAAAGAAAAACTTGGAAACATGCAAAAGCTCATTTGACCAGATCCACAAAATATTTCTTTAAATACCAAGCCAAATAACCACATCCTTACAAACATCTACTCATCTTCTCACAGTTGAGAATACATTAAAAGTGTATTTACAGACTTATAAGATTTTGACATATGTTTGATGATAAATAAATCTTTCTAGTGTAAGCAAATACTGTCACTTTTAAGGTTAATTTAAACCTTTAATTTTTTCATTCATTTATAAAAATACTAATTTAGCTAGTTTGCTTCTAAATGATACAAAATATGGATTCAGATGCTCATTAATCACTTTAAACCTAACATATATATGTTATTTATTTATAAATAAATGTACATCCTCTAGCTATAACATGTTCCAAAATTCCTTAATTAAACCTGTAGTTGTAAGCAATCACCTCCAATGAATGAAGTTCAGCACGTTCACCAAATATTTGCAGAGTTTGGTATAACAGGTTAAATAAGGACTTACATGTAAACAAAGTGTCAAGGTAGGACTAAAATAGCGAGAAAAGAGAAAATTGTAATCTACGCAATCGAAAGAATGTATTTTAAACTAAAATCAACTAAGATTTTTAAGGAGGAAATTTAAAAGTTTTAATTTCATTTTCTTTCTCCCTTTCTCTCTTTAAAAATATGCATATACATACATGTATTATATATATGTATTCTTATTTTTAATGTCATTTATGTTTAAAGAGAGAATGGAAGAGAGAGAAAAAAAATCAATTTTATTTATTTTTTCATCTGGCCTTTGCTTTGCTCAAACTTAGTTGTATATGGTGTGTAGAGTTTTGAACCCGGGTCCTCACACATACCAGAGAAGCACTTTAAATTCTAGGCCACTGCTCCAGCCCAAGAACAAATATATATATAATCAAATATAAAAAGAAAGCATAATATTTTACAAAGAAAAAATAGAAACAAAACAAAAACAAAAAATAGAAACACGTTAAAAACAGCATTGGGTGGAACGGTGGCTTGGGGGTTATAGCGCTTGCCCAGCATGGTCAAGTACATGGGTTCAAACCCCAACACCCACATACACAACTAAGTGTCAGAGCAACGAAAGCCATGTGAAAAACTCAATAAAAATTGATTCTGTCTCTCTCTCTCTCTCACTGTCCTTCTCTCTTAAAAAAAATGCTTTGGGATGAGAAAGAATATTATCTATGATATGTTTATTTTGTACTACCTTTTATTGTCACAGTGTATTTATGCTAACCTGTTCTTTGGACAAAATATTTAGCTTTATTCATTTATTTAGAATTTATGGATCTTAGGTACTTAACTGAAATTTGAAGAAGAGCAGTAAGATAGTCTAATATATAATGTAATAGAAAGTTTAAGGTATATGTGTAAAGATCTGTTTTTATAATCAGGTTGGTACCCTTGATGAAAGATTTATAGTGTCATTGAGTTTCAAAAAATGTCTACATACAAGCACTTAATGGAGTCAAAATTTCCATAATTCGATATAAAATTTCTTTTAATGGAAGAACATGAATTTGACATTCAAAGAAAGACGACAGGTAGAAGAAACAACTTTCAAAAGGTATGGATTAGGAAAACACTAGAATATGTTTGGATCATAATGACCTCAATTTTTAAGTTTTCTGGAGGGTAGGGCATGCATGACTGATGGAAACACCTCAGTGCTTCTAATGATAGATCTCTCTTTATAAGGATATCATAAGAAGCAGATACTATAAAGCATGCTGCTCATTATTTGCTCTATGAATCAGTTGCTAATATTATCAACATTATATTGATATAAATGTTAAGGTCACACAGCTACTGAGTGAAAAGAACTGGATTTTCAAAATTATAGATTTTTATAGTGGCTGAGAAAGTAGGTTGAAGACAAGTTGTACAGGTTAATGAATGAGGATAGACATATTTAATTTGGGGTGTAATGAGAAGCTAATGCTCATTTTAGAAATAGATTATAACATGATCAAAATTGTACTTTAAGAAGGTCAAGTCAGAAATAATATATGGGATGCTAGTGTCTGTAGAATTCAGTGAAAAGGACAAGTAAAATATAGTGGGAAAGATAAATTTCCATTCGACTTTCTAAATTGTCTGTTTTTACTTTAACTTTTTAAGTGGTTCACTGTAATTCATATCAAATGGAAAGGTAAAATGTATGTGTTTTCTTCCACCCTGTCTTGGTGTGGTATTCTGGAGTTCGTTGGAAAGGAGTTAGGTGACAGAAAGTGAAAGATATCTTTATTACTGTTTACACGGATGCAGAGCAGAAGGAACAATGGTTATACGTGGACACATTCCTACAAGAAGCGGAGGTCATCATAGAAATGTAAGGCCCAGAGAATCTTCAAAAAACTCCTCACAAATGCTTCCACAGACTAGATTCCACTCAGTATATAGAGAATGCTGCCAAATCTCATTTTTAATTACAAAAAGGCAATGCCAAATTATGAAAAAAATTGTTGACAAGGGCATCAGACACCAGGATCACTGAAAGAGCAATTCCATTTTAATTTGTCAGAAAATAGGTTATAAGCATCTAAGCAGGAGATAGTGAGCTCTTAGGGAGACACAGTTTGATGCAATGAGGTAGAAATTCTAAATCACAGTGACTGTTGTATTGCAGACAATGAGAGAGATAAAGTCAAGGATATGTGAACATTTTATATTTGGGTGATGAGACAATGGCAGTATCGTTAAAATAAACAGTAAGAAAGGAAAGTAGAGTCAATTTCAAAAGAAGATGAAATTTTCAGTGTTGACAACTTAGTCCAGTGGTTAAAATTGTTGGTAATCTCATCTTTGGAATTATATAAGCTCACTCTAGTACACTACTGAGTAACCCAAGTTAACTACAGACTTAAAAATAATTTAATCATGTTTCCACTTAGACCTTATTAGTGAAATATTTATACCTTCTTTTTGAGAAGATTTCCATTTATAATGTGCTAATAATAAAGCAATAAAACTGTTTCTAGGAAAAGGCTGAATGTTCATTTTATAAGAACAGAAGTCAGTATCACACCATAATAAAAATAAGTACAGCTTTCAAATTTTGCAACTTACTACAATAATTTCCCTGTTTCAGAGAGACCTGGTTCACCAGACCAATGAGAAATTTCCTATTATATGAAATCCTTACTTAGCCTATGGTCAATTGTTGAATAAATGAATAGGATGTGAATGTGGACTTTCCAATGTTTTTAAAGATAATATACTGAATTCACACATTTAAAAGTGTTCAAGCATTTAGTAAATATGAAATAAATAACATACTGCCATTATAATCAGGAAAATGATGAAATAAATTTAATTGATGAAATTAGTAAGTCTCAAAAAATCTCAATATATAATTAATTCAATTTTCTGGTAACTGAAAGAATATTACAACTAGTTGACAGTCCAGGTATGGTCAATTCATTTAGTTCCTGAAATATGGCCAATGGCCACTTTAGACTCATGGTCATCTTTCTAATTATAACCATAAGAACTACTTTAGCTGTAGGAACCCAGAAATGTTTCTTTATATTATAAATTGGTAATATGTGGATTGTAAAAGATTTTAACTTATTTTAAAATTGGTTCTAAATTACTCCATTCATAAATTAGTTCATGTTTTAAAACATCAGTCCCTTAAAATGCCACATTTAATCAGCTCCTTAAAGTAAAATATGTGTTCAAGAGATGTTTATTGAGAATGGTTAGCTCCTGTGAGGTTCTGTTCTAGATGCATTGAACAAAACTAACAAATGCTTATTTTTGTTTGACTGGGAGAGACAGATAAAAAGAAAACAAATGCTCTTTAATGTTTACCAGTAATAAATTCTATGAAGATAAATAAAACATGAGTATGGGGATGAGGGCTGCTCCTTGGAGAGAGTAGTCCAAATCAGAATTATTTATAAGTTAAAAGTGAAGGGTTTGAGGGAAGTAGTGAGGTCAAAGAGGACTCCAAAGCTTTGACCTGAAAACGCAGGGAGAATGAGATGACATTTACCAAGGTGGTCAACACTGAAGAAGAGCATTCGTAGATGAGAGAATCAAGAGGTCAGATGGGAACATGTAGAGCTTGGTATTTCTGTTAAATATCTAAATGGAGATACTGAATACACAGTTGAATCAGCGAGTCTGGAGGTAAACATGGAGGTCAGAACTGGTGATAAAAATTTTAAAGTCCCAATCCCTAGACATTTTTGAAGCCAGGGAAGAAAGGTGAGTTCTTGAAAGCTATGATATAGGATGAGAGGACTAGGAAATCAACAAAGCAAGAGAAGATACAGAAAGGACTGAGCTCTGAGTTACACTAAACTACGGGCAAAATGAAAATAGTGCATCAAAAAAGTGAAAAAAATGCACAAGTAAGAACAAAATTTGAAGAAACTGATGCTTTGAAAGAGCACGAGTTCTGGCACACTCCTGTGAGCCCAGTGACTCAGGAGGCTGAGGCAGGAAGATTGGAAATTTGAGGCTAGCTTCAGCAATTTTGTGAGGCCCTGAGCAATTTAGCAAGACCCAGGCTCAAATTAAAAAATAAAAAATATCTGGGGATATAGCTCAATGGTTAAGCACCCCTGGGTTCCAACTCTGGTACCAAAAAAGAGGGAGCAAGTATTCAGAGAAGAGACTAGCATCAGTTGTGTGCTAAAGAGCAATAACAGACTAATTAGGCAAATGAAGGTCACTAGTGACTTGCCAATAGGTATTAATGAGTATGATGAATAAGGTAAGAACTGTGAAGGTGAGTTCTAGAGACAGGGGAGAAGAAGGGGGAGACAAGTCATTTCTTTTATATTTCTGTTATTGGAAAAGAAAAGTGGAGTAGTAGTAGTAGGAGATTAGAGGGGATTATAAGAAGTTGTTTCATATCTTTATTCCATGCTCGTATTCTGTACGAAACAATGCAGAGAAAAGGAAAACATTAGTGATTTCAGGGAATAAAGAAGATAATCATGTGAGATTAATCTTAAAAGAGGTGAGAAAAGATGGGATTGGAATACAATTGCAGGACTGATCCTTAATAGGAGAATAATCAGTTTGTTCTTGAATTCAAATAAGAATATGTTGGAAAGATTTTTTCTAGATTCATACAGACTGGGAGATTGATGAAAGTGGTGTGAAATAGTTATCTCTTAATTGTTGTATTTTCTCAGGGAAATATGAAATAATATCATCTTACGAATAAAGAGTTGAGCTGGTGGGGTGGCTGAGTGGTTATGGCGCCTGCCTGGCATGCGCAAGGACATTGGTTTGAAACCCAGCACCACTTATGCAATGAAGTGTTGGAGCAACGAAAACCACACGAAAAGCTAAAAAGCAAAACAAAACAATAAAAGTAAAATATGATTCTCTTTGTCTCTCTCACTGTCGCTGTCTCTAATTAAAAATAAAAAAGAAGGAAAGAAAGAATAAGGAAGAGAAGAAGAGGGAGGTAAATACGAAAATTCATTATCTAGCAGAGGAAAGGAAAGATCATTTAATCTATTTCACTGTTTCCTGACAGGGCTGCTGAATGATGTAAAAGTACAACCTATATTTAGCATCACAATTTTCTACATTGCTCTCATAAACAGATTAAGCACTTTAAATTGTCATTGCTGAAGATGTACCCAACTTCTGGCTACATCACAAGATATATTCTTTGTCATTTAAAGATCCAGATATGTTCTAAAGAGCCAGAGTATTATAATTTATTGAGCAATGAGGTCAGGATGATATTTCATAGAAGGCACAAGACAGAATCCATAGTATGTGAGTACTATGTTAAGGAGAAATGCTCACACATTTGAACGTGAAATCAATACAACAGGGTTCTTCTTCTGGTGACTAGAAGCCCCTTAGCAGCTCGACTTGAGGGAGTAATAGAACCTTAGTCATCTGAGCCAAGGGAAAGTATGGGAAAGGCGTGTCCAAGGGGCACCTTAACTCCTATTATTACCGTAGATTTTTCAACATCTACTAATTATGATTGATACAATCCACATTTTGAAGGACTTCTGGAAACAAAAAAAACCTACCTTTTTTCTTTTAAGAAAAGACAAAATTATTCTGTCAACTTCTTAGTTTTTTTCTTTTTCTTGAGGATTTCAAATCTATGTACTTCCACTATTTTCCCAAATAAAGAAATATACATTTTTATATTCTTGTGTCTATTTAAACATTTTAATTTATGTGCATCTGAATATGATTCATTTCTTTTTATTTTTCATGGTATTTATCCAATTTTAATAAGAAAAAAGACTTAGTTGCAGGGCAAGATATGGTTCATTGAACAGTCTAAACTGACGGTTTAAATAATAGTGTGACCGATATGCTACTTAAATAGCATGATAAAAATGTGAGCCTTTTCGCTGTGTCATTTGTAAAAACAGTTTATTGGCTGTCACATCTAAAGCCCATAAATGTGATCACGTGATTCTTCTTACCCAAAGAAGTCCTCAGCTAGGTTTCTGTAAAGATGTAAAGTATAAAGAAAGTTGAAGATAGGCATTCTTTCCATGCCTGACATTTTCTTAGACTTTGGGCATATAAAACGTGTGGTGATACCATCAGACCCCATGACTGTGTTCCCTGTCTTGCAACTCTGTTGCTGGAAGCAAAGATTGGAAATATCAAGAAAGGTGCTAGACTGTGAAGATGATGTCCTCTAGCAAAAAACAACAAACAAATGAATCAAGCATAGAATATTCCCGAGATTTTACAACCCGGCACTGTCATACTCATTAACAGTGTTTGGGGAGGGAAAAAATGTGTGCTTTGTAATTTGGGTGATGGAGAGGCCATCAGAAATTCTTGTTTTTCTTTCCATGAAATTTAATTTCCAAACAAGTGATAAACCAGAGAAGGACTGAGGTAGGAGTAAGTCCATAAAACAGAGAAATATTTTCAATGCATAGATTCCCTGACCAGGATTTCAAAGGCATCTTGAAAAGTTCTAGAATTTCTTCAGGTACAGTCTGATCATAAATAGGTATGTCCTGCAGTCATATTTGCATAGGTTGCACACATTCTAGGACACAGGGTTTGTCTCAAAGGGAGACATTAGCGGAAAAGACATAATTAAAAATAATTTGCAGAGCTGCCCGAACTATTCTCTGAGGTCATTTCCATACCAAAATTAGAGTCAGTCCTGAATATTGGGGCAAAATTGTCAAAACATATTTCTCCTTTGAATCTGTCAGTCTTCGGAGTCTTCCATTCTTGATTCTCAATGCCCTGTCTCCTCAATCTGATTCACAAATGATCAAGAAATTCCTAAAGAATGTGACAAACACATACCAAGCACATACTCCATTGTGGGTGCAGAGCTATGTTCTTCTTCAAATTACTATTTATCATAGTGTTCATAATTTCATCAACATGCATGTGGGACAGTAAAGAAAAACAAATTTGTATTACAATGCTAGTGAAAGTCTACTAGGTTCACTCCTAGCTAAGAACCTTACATATGGGCTGGAGTGGTGGCTCAGTGGTTGGAGTACTTGCCTGCCATGTGTAAGGACCCGAATCCAAACCCCATCACCACATACACAACTAAGTGTCAGAGAAACAAAATTGATTCTCTCTATCTCACTCACTCTCCCCTTCCCTTCTTAAAGAAAAATAAAAGCACCTTATGTATAACATTATATCATCAAGTGCCCAATAAAATGACAAATGCCAGAACTAAAGCTCTGCGCTACCTAACACACACACACACACCCCAAAAGTATAAAAAAAAAACCTAGATGGTATCAGATGGTGTATCTTCACATATCTTTCATTATGCAGGAAATCATTCTTACACAGATGATATTCTGAAACACATCTGATGCCTTAGTCTTATAAATTACTAAGGTTAGGATGATTTGTGACCCTTCCTACAAACACTTACAATTTGATATAAGGGTCTTTTATTTTAAAAAAAAATCAAGAGAAGGGGACTGGAGCAGTGGCTCAGCGGTTATGGCACTTGCCTGGCATGCACAAGTACACGGGTTCAAACCCCAGCACCCACGTACACAACTAAGTGTCAGAACAATGAAAGCCATGTGAAAAGCTCAATAAAAATTGATTCTCTCTCTCTCTCTTCTTCTTTCTTAAATAAATAAAAAAAAAAGCAAGAGAACATTTGTAGAGGGGATATTGGGGATTAAACCCAGAGGTGCTTTACCACTGAGCTAACCCCGCCAGTCCCCTTTTAAAAATTTTTTTGAGATAAGGTCTCATTATGTAGCCTAGGGCCTCTTTGAATTACAGAGGCTGGCCTCAAATATGCAATCCCACTGCCTCTGTCTGCGGAGGCACTGGGATTATAGGTGTGCGTGAATCATGCACAGTGGAAAAACATCTTAGTTACCGAACACTAAACAGTCCTGTGTGACCAGTGAGAGGATGATAATGTAAGGCCAAGAACTGTTCTTTTGCTATACAGAAACCTTCTTTCTCCATGAGCTGAACCGGCACTGGCAGCAAACTATAGATGATTCCTTCGCCACCCCAGGTCAGGGGTATATCATGTCGTTACTGCCTATGCATTTATGATTATACAACAATGCACCTCCCCCATATTTTCTTTAATTATATATTAGTAGATACTAAACTACCCCTAGAGTTCTGAAGGAGGAGGAACAGGAAGCTATATTTTATTTCTTTCTCTTATGTATTTTTAAGAATTGTAGCACAGAAAACCACAAGTAGTATAAAACGTCACTTCCCTCAAGATGCCTAGAGGGGCTCTTCCCTGATTACACAGAGACTATGATTCCTCTTCTTATAGTGAAGAATTCTATTGCCTAAACAGTCTTTTTGCTTTTATTTTGCTTTTTTGTTCTCTCAAATCAATGACCAGTAACAAATAAAATGTGATAGAACCCTGGATTTAATTAACGATCTCGTGGTTAACTGCTCTAGTTGCTCCATGTCAAAGGGAGATGCTGTTTTGTAGGGCATCGTTTGACGCAGTGCCTCTACGGCGATGAGCATAACATTTATAATTCTTTAAAGCGCTGCTACTTCAGAGTAATCGGTAGTACCCTAGTGGTTTGGGAGAATTTGTATGCTCGGGTAAATGCCTTCATCCAGCTAGTGGTCAGGAGCCTCAATTAGTCAGGAATAAAGCTACCCACAGTTTTAAGTTAAGTACTGTTCATTATTATTTTTTTCTCCTATGGTTTCTACATGAGCCTGTTTTCAGTCCCAGGTGCCCAATTTCCACATATATTTATTCATCAAAATCAGTCTCAGTTAAAAGGAAGAACATCGTATTGAGTGCTGAGGACATAGCCGAGCCGTAAGGCACTTGTTGGTGAGAGGTGCTGAGCTCAAGACCTCCCCCCTAAAAAAAAGTTATATTAAAAATAAAGCTTTTATTTTCAAATTCATTGTCATCATTAGAGCCATATTCTCAAAAAAGTAAATACACAAGAAGTTTTACTGTGTACTTGTAAATGGTTATTTTTAACTTATTTTACAAATGAAAAATATATTTTTATTAGAAAATCACTAGCTTGTAGTGCATTGCATTCCAAAGTAATGAACACTGCCTTGTAAAATTTATTCTTTATTTTTTCTACTCCTATATATATTTACATATTAAAATTAAAGCTAATTTTTATAATATATGATTTAGACTTCTTTTCTTTTGGAAATTACTTAAGTCAAGAAATATACACTTTCAGGGCTGGAGTGGTGGCTCAGCGGTTATAGCACTTGCCTGGCATGCACGTGGTTGCAGGATCGAATCCCAACACTATGTACACAAAAAAGTGTTGAAGCAACAAAAGCCACATGAAAAACTAAATAAAAATAAAATTGATTTTCTGTCTCTCAATGTCCCTCTCCCTCTTAAAAAAAAAAAAAAAGAAATATACACTTTCAGGTATATAGTTGAACTAGATTACTTATGAAGTTTCTCCAACTCTGAAATGATCACCTATATTTTGGTAGCTATAGTCAACCTTAGTAAATGTACAAGAAAAAAAATTGTCTTACATGAATTAATAGGAATGAAAAGCCTTCCTATCTAACATTAATCTTTGCTCCCCCATCTGCCACAGTGCCTAAAATCCCCTCTCTCTACTAGAATTATTTCTTAAAGATGCTCATAAGGCTTATGAATTTTACTTGGGTTCACACCCTATGTTGCAAAGGTGATTTAACTAATTAATTTAGATTAATGTACCTAATTACTACCAATTGTCACATTGAAAATAAGACCCTACAGGCATGCTTTCGGGTGAATTGTTAAGAGAAAACATGATTTTAATTTATGACAAATATCTTCAGCATCTTTATAAACAGTTACAGCCAATTGACTCTGCCTATTCATATAAAGATAGGCTTCTTTTTATTTTTTTCCACATTTATTAGAAGTATATAGTGATACATGATACAGATGAGGGGGAAACATTGTCAAAACAGTAGCAATCAATGTGTATAAACTTTGTTAACCAGGGGTAATGCTAACGGATAGATAAGCTACTATGGGTTTCATCTATTGCAGTTTCCCCCAGAAGAACTCATGTGTTAAATGGGTATCTAGTGTAGTAATAACATCGGCTTCTGGAACTTTGATCCTATCTATTATCTTGTACGTTACTTGCAAATCTCACTTCCTGGGTCTAATTCTATCTTTCTGTGGCTTTATCTGAGTCTGGTATTTTTCTATTGTTATAAAATGTAGAGATCTTTTACATAAACCACTGTCTTGGTCAGACTATTCTGGCCTTACCTACTTTCCCCAAATCCCCAGCAGATGAAAGCCCGGGTACTCTGGCTTGACTTAGAGATTGTCAGGTTCTAGAGTGCAGTAGGGTGAAATTGTAAGGAAAAGAAGTAAAAAGGGAGACAAATCTTAGTTAACCAAAAGAATGCTGGTAGAGGCTTGAGACAAACAGCTTAATTTATAATTCTTTCCTAGTGCTCGTAACACAACTCTATAACAGAACTGCCACAAAATTTTGCAAATTGACGCCTTAACTAAACTTTTACATATAACCAAAGCCAAATGTTTCCTCTGGTGCATTTACTATGAGGCAATTCAAACACATTTGATAATTTTCCTCTTAAATTATACAAATGCATTAGATACACATGTGGCCCTTAGTACTAGTTAGTGTTTGTTATAGAATTATGCTAATATTACTAGCAATTCATTTTCTTAAACTATAAACTACAACATTCCCATAGCACCTTTGCATTTTTCAAATTCTGTAGGCCAATACTGTAATCAGGTTAAGGAAGTAGACATGAAGTGTTTTACATCATCAATTTTAGAAATTTCATCATCAATTTTAGAATCATCAAATGTCCTTGATGTAGCAAAGCGATATCATGTAACATTACCCTCTCTGCTGACGCATGACTTTCAGATATCCTCCCATTACTGAAGGAGAAGTGCTTCTTTGTCTAGGGATTATCACATTGTACTCTCCCAGAGTATCCATAGCAATATTGTGTAGATCAATAGACACAGCAAGAACAAGCCTTTTACTTCCTTAGTCCATTAATGTTTTAAATCAGAACTCAGTGTTAGATAAGGGGAAAAAAATAACACGACCTAATTTTTCTCCAGGATTTCCCTGTAAAGTAAATGAGACTTCACAAGCCAAGTTAGTAATTCAAAGAAGTAAAAGAGTGCTTTTTTTTTCTGTGATTGTGTATATAAATATGTTCTTTAAATGATCAAGTACACTATCTCAGAGAAAGGTAACCATCAACAACAGCTTGCTGAGCAAATCCAATGTTTCACTCCATTTGGCTTTAGAAAAGAGTTTTCTACCCCTTGCCTAATTTACCAAGTGTTAGTAAGGGCTTGAGGTAAGGAAGGTACTCATTCATTTATCAACAAATCATAATTTGAAGATGATTGATATGAAAACAGATTTAAGGGAATTTAGAAGAAGACAGATGGAATACCATGAAGAAGAATATCTCCCTATATTCTTCTCAATTTACTTCAACCCACCAAAAAAATTAGTGCCATCCCATAATTACTAATACATCTTTTTTTACTAATACATCTTAACACTATTTCATTAGCCAATCAACAATAGGTACTAAATATTTATTATAGTAAAAAATGTAGAAACTACAAAGTTTATTTGCAGGTAAGCAGCAAAAGGCAATTTTGAAATATGAAGTTCAAACATTTAAGAGTGGATCACTCATTTCAGTAATTTTAATTAGAAAGAAATTTCATTTCTGCTTCCTTCCTTTTTACTATTCCGGAGAAATCACATAGCAAACAAGTAAATAGCTAAATTACAATTTTAAAATGGTAATGCTATAAGGAAAACAGGACTTGGACATCATGTCATAATAAAGTCAGTATTCTGAAATAAATAGAATGGGCAAATACAGCATTGGAGAGTGTGTTCACTTTTAAATAGAATGATTAGGTAAGGTCATTCTGAAAACGGACATTTTCCTGAGACTCGACCGATAAAAAGGAGATATTAATGTGAATATCATGGGTAAAAATGTGGCGGGTAGATAAAACGCAAGTGGGATGACCTCAAGGCAAGACAAATCTAGTTGAAGGAGGAGAAGGAAACCAGTGTGGTTGGCTGGCACTGATGAGGAAAGAGGGAGAAGAGGGAGGTGAAATTGGAAAGATGAACGGTGCCAGTCAGGGCCCTATCATTTTCTTCGGATTTTCAAGATGGGTGAAAGTTATTGAGAAATTTTAAACAAGAGAATACATGATCTTGTTTGGTATCAGCAGATAACTTTATTATGTGAAGGATGAATTTCACAGGCACAGTGGGAGTTCATGGAAACCTGTTAGAAATCTAACATACTCGTCCAGCAAAGAGATGGGCCCTTCACAACAATTAATTCATCTCTTTTGAACAGGTTTTGACAATTAGAAACTTCCTGTAATGGAAGGAGTTTTGTAATAATCAGCGTCAGCTGAAAAAAGGGCTCTGGATTCTAATTATGGATCAGTGTATAAAAATGAAAGAAAATCTATCCCTTCCAAATTCACATTGCTATACCATATTTCTAATGAAAAGGAGCTTTAAAAAGAAAACAAAAAATTAGGGACAAAAAAAATCACTTACCATTTTTGGCCTTGCAAGACCGGTTGTCTGGCTGCATTAGATAGCCCTCCACACAACTGCAAGCATAGGATCCATGTGTGTTTATGCAGGTCTGGCTGCATGTACCATAAACAGCACATTCATCTTGATCTAAAAGAAAAAACGGGCATCATTTCTAAGAGACTTTATTCTTAGACATCTTTTTCCTTCAAGAAAACATGTATTTTTGAACTTTGTAAACAGACTATTGCTTAAGAAATGAAGCACTAACTACAGTAACTCATTTTGAGACCACATTAACTGGATATCAAGTTCATTGTTTCTTTAATATTTACAAAGAAAAAAGATTAAATTTAATATCAAACCATTTGTTATAAGAGAATTTTTATTTGCATTTTTGATGAATAAGCAAGAAGTCCTTGGATATTTTTATCAAGGTATAAAATGCACTGGAATATTTGTTGAATAGTTCCAATGTTTGTAACACTGTATTTTTCACTATTTTAACAAAGAATTAGTCTTGTGATATGGTTTTCAATCCACAGATTAAATAAGACTTCTGAGCCAAGCTAAGTAAATCACCCCCACTAAATTAGAAAGGGGAAACTATCAAGCATTTATTGAAACCAGACATTCTAATTAAATTTTATTTTAATATCTCTGATCCTTCTGTTTGTTCATTCCTTCCTATGTAAACAGTAGGTATTCAATGATTCTTAACTGACCAAGCAAATAAAAAAGATATCATTGCACTTTAGACAAATGTAAATTCAGTCTATCCTGTGTACTAATCTTTGTGCTAATCCCTGAAGAAAATAAAATTGAGAAAACCCATGTTATACCCCTAAATGAGACAAATCCAGTGGGATATTATTTTGATACAATGCATTTCCTTATTGTAAAGGCATATTCTAGTAATAAGAGAAATCTAGAGAAGGAATTGGACCTGCTTGGGTCTGGAAAAGGAATATAAAGTGATAACTTCATACTGAACTGAGTTCAATGAACTGGATTTTCTCAGATGGAAAAAAAAATAACAGAAAAATGCATAGATGAAAAATAACATTTCAGTTGCACATAATAGCATGTAAAAGATATTAGGATCATGCAATGGGGCTTTCATAGAAGCACAAAGGATCAGTGTAGCAGGGTGTATAAGGGAAATTAGTATGAGAATGGGAAAGTACTTGGTAGGACAGATAATGAAACACTTGTACGCTAAACTAAGGGGTTGTACATTACACACAGGCATTGGGAAAATAAAAATTAGGCAACCCATAAGATCAACTTTGCATTCTGAAACCAGAGAAGCTCGGATGAAAAGATGGATTCATGAATTTAAAGAAAAGATCCTAGAAAGTTAAAAAAATGTGCTTAATGCAGAAAAGAAACTGTGCTTTGAAGCCATTATAGCTTCAACTAAGTCAGTAGGAATGGAGAAAAGAGAATGGACTCAAAGTTTTAAAAAAGCAGACTATAAAAGAGTTGAACACTGTTCGGATATGATGGATATGAATGGTGGGCTAATTTTGAAACAGAGAATACAAGCATATGGATTTTGGTAAAGATGTGATGAGAGGAGATAATAAGTTTGATTAGATTATGTATATTTGAAGTGCCTATAGGGCATCTTTCAGAAAATGTTTAATAAGCAATTGAAAATATGGGACTGGTAATACAGAGGGAGATTTGTCCTGGAGTATTTGGAACTCAACAGTAGATAGATAACAGATTTAAACAAATAGAAAATGGTATTTTATACAGAGAAATAGGAAATGAGAAAAAATTTTGACTGGAGTAAATGATTATCAGGTGCTAATGTGGAAAGGGGGAGGCAAAAAAAAAAGTCTGAATCTCCAATGTAGGAGACTCCATGACTACTTTATTTATTTACTTACTTATTTTAAAGAGAGAAGGACAGTGAGAGTGAGAGAGAGAGAATATCAATTTTTTATTGAGTTTTTCACATGGCTTTCGTTGCTCTGACACTTAGTTGTGTACCTGGGTGATGGGGTTTGAACCCGTGTACTCAGGCAAGCACTGTTACTGCTGAGCCACCACTCCAGCCCTCCATGACTACTTGAAACAGGATTAAGAAAAAAACTTTTCAAGACTATCAGTGTTCAAAAGAGTGATATGCAATGAAGAAATCCAACAAAATAAAGATTAAAATTGCCATTTGGATTCTACAATTAGGACACTGGTATAGTAATCTTGGTATAGTGTAGGACTCTCATGTTGCTATACAAAATCTTTCCCTACCAAGTTTTTAATAAATTCTACTATGTATGAGAATTGCCTTGTTTCAGTGGATTTTACTCTACAATTTTGGGGAACATTAAGAAAAGAATTAAGTTTCACTTCTGGTTTGATGAATATGAAATGGAGAAAGTTGCCATATGATGTAAAACTTACACATAACTGGAATGGTGGGATTTGTAGTGAAGATAATCAAGAAGATTGGTGCTCTGGGAAACTACAGATATACTGAGAAGGCTCTGAAATCCTTAGGGAATAAAATTGAAGGTTTTGGCCAGTCTCAACCAGATCTTAAGGGAAAGGAGATTTTAAAGCTCTTTTAGTTAACTTACATGATTAGAAGCTAAATACAAGGGATGAAGGATGGAGGAATGTAATTGAAATAACTGAGAATGTAAATGTAGTCAATTTTAAATCTTTTGAAAAAATATGAAAGGGGTTAGGCAGGAATGAAGTCTCAAGAAGAGGTAGTGTCTAGAATGGATGTTTGAGTAATTTCTGCTTTTGTTTTTCATGTCTTTTTGAAAGGAGAGATATCGGGGCTGGAGCGGTAGCTCAGTGGTTGTGGTGCCTGCCTGGAGTGTGAGTACACAAGTTCAAACCCCAGCACCACATACACAATAAAGTATCCAAGCAGCGAAGGCTACATGAAAAACCTAATAAAATTGATTCTGTCTGTCTGTCTGTCTCTCTCTCTCTCTCAGAAAAATAAAAAAGGAGAGATAGGGGGCTGGTGACTGAGCAGTTATGGTGCCTGCCTGGTTCACATGAGTATGCGGGTTCAAATCCCAGCACATTGTTGTAGCTAGCTTAATTTTTCAAGCTATTCTCTTTTTGACTCACCTCTCACTGACATTATTAAGGAAAAGAGTAAAAGAAGCCATACATAAAACTTGAATCTTAACTCCCTGTTTCAGGCTGGCTTCTGGGAAAACCCAATCTAACAAAGATGCTTACTTAAGGGAAAGCAAAAGATTGCTGAATAGCATAAGGGGTTATGCATTTGTACGGAATTAATTTGTATTATTCTCTGATTTCTTTAGTGTCCTCTAGTAACCTGCAGTCATGGATGGCTCATTTGCAATAAATACTTTTGGGAATGAAAGAACACTGTTTGGAACAAAGTCTATGGTAATACTTAAAGAAATTGAGTCCTATGTTTGGTAAAGTCCAGCCTCCAGTTGCAGTAATGATTCTTATCTACTTCCACAGATTTTTTCAACTTCAATATTACTGCGTTTCTATTTCAGCTTTTCTGATATGATTATATTATCCAGGAGAGAAATATGATTAATGATTTCTTTTGTTCTTTCTACTTAGCCAAAATATACTGCTGTGACATTGATACAACTCCACCAAATTGGCCACAAAGGAATAGACAAGTCATTACTTGTGACGCTGCCTTCTTTCTTCTTTTAAGGACAGAGAATTGACTGGAAATATAGTTTCAGGGAAGCATAAGTGATTCTCAGACCTGGACATCTAGATGTGCGGAGAAAATAAAATGAGTGCCTTTTCCATTGGTGACTTCACAAATAATTGCTATGCAGTTCTTTACTAATGTTCCACAGAAGAGATCGACTAAGGTTGTGCTTCTGCATTTGATTAAAAGATTAGAAATTCAAGATTTCAGTTCTATCCTTGTACAACGAACTGCTAATCATGATTCCTACTGGAGTAAGGTACAGTAAATAAGTGAGAAGTATTCCAAATAGATATCTAAACCTAACATGATTAAGCTACAGGCTGATTTTGAACAAGTTGCACATGTTTGAAGTCACTATTTATACTTGAAATCATGTATATCAGACTGACTTTTGTGATTATGAGGGATCTAGCATTGCCCAAATTTTTTCAAAATGTATGAACTTTTGTGTGAAATCAACAGATTTTTAAATGTTTGTTGAAAAACTCTGGCACAAATAAATATATCAGTTTGGTGCTCTTAGAGCAGGTGCTGTGTCTAATAAGTGTTTAATAAGAAATATTTCTATAACATATATGTTATACACAAAATAAATAAACTATTAACTAAAATTCAAACCTCAGGTATACCTGAGAAGGCAAAAAGACTCTTTATGATAAAACTAAGAAGTCTCTGAAGACTGGAATTTTAGTCTCAACCTTATTAGAGAAGATTTGTGAACTAAAGTCAATTAACTTCCTAGGATCTCTCTTTGGTTGCATTTGTCATTAGCATTTCGAACAATATTTTCTCTAAGGATTTTTCAACTTTTAAATTTTTATTAAGGTAAAATTGATATTATCAAAGCATAGGTTATTAGAGTAATCAGCAAAGCACAATTTCTTTGGAAATCATTCTATTTATTAGTAGTTTAGGCAATGCAGCCATCCAGTTTTTAAACACACACACATACACACAAAGTAGATTTGAAATATAGACAGATTCTAAGTACCATCCAAATAATGTATATAACTTGTATATATGTTGTGCATGTATATATATACACATTATATCAAATTATATATGTTTATAAGCATATATAAAATTGGAATCAATATAATGGAGAAAAAATTTCAATATGGCAGAGGGAATCATTTTGAAGGTAACCATTCTCTGCAGATGAATACCAAAGCTATAATAAAAAATGAAAAAAGTATATCAATGTTTATATTTATTATTATTGCTATTGCTAAAATGTCTGCTACCATAATTACCAATGCAAAAATTATAAAGAACATTACCTAACTAGCAATTATTGACTTCTTTAATAGCTTGTCTACTAGACTGCAGCAATATGACTGCCATAATATGTTTAGAAATTTATAATAATTCAGTCTGTCATACTAATGGTTAGCTAAAACATTTGCCCTTTTTGACATTTCCCCTTTTGATATTATTGCAAAATACCTTGAAAATGTATTGCTGTAAATTCATATGTGTAATGCTCATGTTTTGAGGGGATATATTCATTTTAAATCTCAAAAGAAGCAACAAAAAAATAACACACGTTGAGTGAAACGGATGTGCTGAAAGACATATTTTCTATTAATTAGGCCTCTTCAAAAATGTATTACCCCAAGGCCCATGCATGCAACGCTTCATCCTTACCTTAAGCTGTTTATTGTAGGTGGTGAAATTTAAAGAGGTAGGTGGTCTTAGGTCACTGGGGTCATGCTCTTAAATGGGATTGGGAGATCTATCTATTCATTTCTTTCATTTCTGGCCATGAGGTGAATGTGTTTCATCCATCACATGTTTCCACTATAACATACTACATTGGTACTTGTTCAAAAGCAGTGGGACCAATCAGTCAGGGATTGAAATCTTCAAAACTGTGAACCAGGGTTGGAGTGATGGCTTAGCAGTCGGAAGTTTGCCTGGTATGCATGAGGACCCAGGTTCAAACCCCAGCACTGCATGCACGGTTAAGTGTCAGAGCAATGAAAAACTAAAAGTTGATTCTCTCTTTCTCACTCTCAAAAAAAAAAAAATATATGAACCAAAAACATTTCCTCAATTTCAGAAGATTAGAACAGATATTTGTTATTGTAATAGAAAACTGAGCACAAGTAGAATTAACACAAATATAGTTAAATTTCATATTTACCTTGACAGCTTCTCCCGTCTTCTTTTACTTCAAATCCATCCTCGCAGTAACATCTTGTACTATTTCTGACCACTGCACATTTGTACTGACAATTCAACTCCTGGCAATTGGGTAACAATTCTGTAGTGGAAAAGCAAATATGGTCTCTACGTTAAACTGTGAACATATGCATGTTGCCCAAATTTAAGTATTGCTTATATTTATTTAGTATATAACCCTAAGAATATGGTTTTGCTTGTTCTCCCAGAAAGGTTCCATGTTTGATCTTAAGAACAAACAATATTTATTCCCTTAAAAATATGTTGTATTGCATCTTGTTTGAGGTACTGTTAATAAAATTAATCATTCTGGTCTTTCACCTTTTAGCTTTTTACTATGTTAAAAGTCACAAATCTTTCCAAATTCTGGCAAATTAAATTATTTCAAGAGAACAAAATGTTAATTCATTGGTTGATTTCACCATCCATGGCTTTTATTTGATACATCAATTGATTTTCTATCGTTTGAGAGCTTGTTTTGATTTACCAATCCATACGTAACCTTCATAGAAATCAATGTGAACACATTCCATTTTAATGATTTATTTTCTATTGGTGGAAAATATTATACAAATATTGAGCATTATGGATTTCATTATATCTGTACTCTTTAAGAAATACATCACTGAATTGAAACTTAGTAAACCTTCAGTGCAAATTAGGATTAAATATGATAAATGGATGAAACAGATTAAGTAACAGGAGCACATATATTACAAAAGTTATTTCTAATACAAATAAGCTTTGTTAACCTAGAAATGCATGCGCATAGAATGCATGATTGATTTTTATTGTCTAGAAGTAGGGGTATTAATGAATTGCAACAATTCCATTGGTTTTCTTTTGTCCACAGGATAAAAAGTACTTTGAAATTTAAAGTTAAATGATTCAAAATATATTTTTATAAGTTCAGATAGTTTTTCTGAAAACTTATAAATTATAATAAAAATGAATAAAAGGTTTAATGTAGAGAAAAAGACAACGAACCTTCTAAACTGAACACTGGTATTGAGCAATAATTATTTATAGTGTTTTTTTTAGCTTGGTTATTGTGCAACTTTTTTAGGCAACTTTTTCATACATCTTAAAACCCCAAAGCTCCTTCCTAATGTATGATGATCTTGCTTCCTACTGCTTTGAAAAGACTGAAGCGATCAGAAGTGATTGTGCAGGTTTACACTACCTAGCTATCTATTGGAGTATCTTCTTGTCCCCCTTGCCTTTTAAACTCATTGTACTCATTGTCAAAGCTTCCACACCGCCTGATAGGCACAAATTCCATCTTTGCTCGCCTCCTCATGGATTTCACATCAGCTGTGCTCCCCTTCCTCCCATAATCATCCTTTTCCTATTTATGTTAGTTCAGGGTTGACAAACTAAGGTCTCAGCCCAGTTTTTATAATTTTCATTGGAGCATAGCCACACCCATTATTTATTTGTTGCCTACAGCTGCTTTCACTCTACTAGAAAGCCTAAAATAATTTACTATAAAATAAAATAATTTACTATAATAACCCTTTACAGAATAAATTTTTTGAATCTTGTATTAGTTTATTCTCAGTGCTGAACATGCTCTTATTTATCTCCAACTTACAAATAAATCCCCTGACCCTCACTCACCCCACAGCTCAATTGTTTCTCTTAAAATAAAATGTAAAAAAAAAAAAAAACAAAACAATAAAAATCCATATTCACTGTCTTTTCCTATTTCTACCTGAACTCATTCCATCTAACTTTTACCCCCAGTGCTTCACAGAAAATGCTAAAAGTCTCCAGTGACCTCTATGTTGATAAGTACAATGATCTTTTCTTGGTCTTCCTCTTACTCTATCAGCAGCATTTGACAGAGCTGGTAACCCTTTATGGTTTGCGTACGTGACTCTGCATCCAGGGTACTGTGCACTTGGCTTCCTTTGCTGGGTTCTTTGTCTTCTCATCAATCTAAGCTCGGAGTGCACCAGGGCAGACCATGCTAACTTTTTTTCTCATGTCTATTTGCCACTTGTGAATTTACTAAGTTTCAAGACTTCTTTTCTGTTTGGAACAATAACTACTGTACCTTAACTTGAAAGTAGGTGTGACCTCCTCAAGTTCTCATATTTACTACCTCAATGACCAATAATATTTTATACCAAATTACTTTTTTCTCAAAAAAATATCTAGAACAGTTTTGATTTTCTTGATGTAATTACAACTACTATACAACCGCACCTAATTTATAATCTTGCATATCATATTAATACTAATGCTATATTATTATAAATGGTAATAATTAATACACAAAGACTATTTCATCTGTAAAAATCACACTAATACAATATGGAATAAATTATTATTTGTAAATTTCTGTTCTGCCCACTAATATATTCAATCCCTACAAATTTAGAAAGTACATATATTTTAGGTTCTAGAAATAAGTAAGCTCTTTGAAATCTTACATTTTATAGAAGAGGAAACTGGTAACTGACAACTATCTCAAGATTATGCAGCAAATTTATTACAGAACATGCCTTCAAAACAAGGTCAGTGCCACTTCAAAGCCCATGTTGCTAATAACTATTCTGACTGCATTCTGCGCAACCCAGGTATGGTTGGAACCATGGCACGCCCTTCATTTAATTGATTTTGTTTATTTACTTGTGTCATTCTAGACTTAGTGGTTTATAAGGGATAAAGGAAGTGATTCATACTGTTGTATTGAGTCAATAATCAATGAGATAGCTTAACTATTAAAAGAGAATTAATAATAGTATCAATTCTAGTCTACTAAACTACATCCCAATGATAGTTCATTTACCTCTTAAAGTTAGGTAACTGAGTTGTCAAATCTTGTTTCATTATGGTAGAAGCAGTCCAAAATTGGCTTGAATTTATATGCTATTTTAGTTTAGTATTTACGGAGCATCTAGTTAATCCTGAGTACTCTGCTAAGCCTCCACCGATACAAAATTATTTAGACACATTGAGGATTTACAAAAAGACATGGAAGGGAGATGGGTTAGGTGAAAAGGCACCGATATAAACTGTATCTATAATTTATGGCTGAAAAACACATAGAATAAAAACATGTTAAGCTTGTATTTGACTGTCTTTAGGTTTAAAGGTTTACAACATAATGACCAGAGAGGAACTGAGAATTTGGGTTTACCTATAAAAAAGAAGCTTGCACTAAAGATGTAGACATGGAAGTCATAAGCATGAAGTTACTACATGGAACCTAAAGAGTAAAAAATTTTCTCTTAAAAATGTGTGAGATACAAATAGAACTCTAAGGATTAGTGCTATGTGTGACAATCAAACTGAAGAGACATCCACAAAGTAAACTGAAATAATCAACAATATAGGTTGAGAACCTACAGAGTTTCACCAAACTTACAAAGAGCAATCCACACAAGGAAGCAGGGAAATTAATGTTAAATTCTGTGAGAAATGCACATGGATGCAGACTAGAAAAAGGACTGGGTTTCCTAACAAGATAAAGGAATGCCTTTGGAAATCCATTCAGTGAGGCAGTGAAGATAGAGTGAATGTAATAAGGGACTGAAAAAGAATGACAAAGTAGGAAGCTTTCTCATTGAAAAGATCAATGCAGTTATAACATCAAGAGAAAGGAGGTAAGGGTGTAATAAAATTTATTTGGTCTCAGTATTAAGACAGATATATTAATTTAGTGATTTAAATTCATCATATTTCCTTTAAATCCATACAACCCAGCTTCCCTTTTTCTATCTCAATCCAAAGTAGATTATCCAAATACTTCTGCACTTCTCTTTCTACTTTAACCTTAAAATGTGTGGAAAACAAAGCATGGTGCACACGGAAGAGTTACCAACATGGGGGAGTGAATGGGGATGGTTGAATGGATCTTCAAGACCAGACCTTGAACATATTACTGGGAACTTGGTGGTGTTCTGGTACAAGAGCAACCTTGCTTTTGATTTTTAACAAGGATACAAGGATTAGGTCATTTACATAATAATAGGGAAATGATTAATCACTGTGATGTTATGCAAACATAACAAATATTGATTCTGTTAAGAGATCTTGAAGAATTATGAAGAACTAACATGAAAAGTGAAATTGAAAATCTGACGAGTATGCAAGCAATACTAATTATTACAAAGTTATCTGTTTGAACAGCTTAGCATTTATGCTTAATTACATGTAACATGGAAATGACTATGTGCATAATTAACAGAGCATCTGATTAATTTTGTTAGAAAGCTTATTTGAGTACAACAGAAAATTTTCAACTTGGATCATTTGTTTTCAAAGAGCAATTTTCATGAAGGAGAGTCATTGGTTCATGCAATATTACCATTGGTTTCAATCTTAGACTTAAGGAGGACGACTATTAGTTCTTAAGGAAATAAAAGATGGAAGTGGGAACACAGACATGCAAACATGGTATATGATCACTATTCTGCATTATTACAAAATATAACTTTGTAATTAATGGAGAGGATGAGTTATTGTAGGGATTAATTGTAAATCAATTGATGAAGATTCTCCTAACACAGGCCCACTTTCTCCTATTTTGGGGGTACTTTTAAGCAATTATCAAAATTGTACAGAAGAAGAGCTGGAGAGGTGACTCAGTGGTAGAGCACTTGCCTGGGATGCATGAGGGCCCAGGTTTGATCCCTACACCACATACACAATTAAGTGGAGGAAAAACAAGATAAATTAAAAAACATGATTCCCTCTTTTCTCTTAAATTATAAAGGAGATTAACTTGCAAATAATATTTTAAAAATCCAGTGTTCTTTCTTCATCAGATGCAAGATGATAGTTTGAAAGTAGTGAATACCTTTGAGGTATCTAAGTTTCTAACCATCCTTTGACTTAGAAATATATTAAGTAAATAGATTTCTAATGTTGATCACTAATAAGTACACAGAGAGGCATTTGTAAAATTAATTTAATACAAGAGTACCATAACTCTAGTCCTGGTTTCTATAATTTCAGGCTATGTGAATGTTTCAGTGAGCTTTTCTATTGCTGTGACTAAAAAACCTGATAAGAACAATTTTAGGAGGAAAGCTTTATTTGTTGGCTCATAGTATCAGAGGTCTTAGTCCACAGGTGGCCAGCTTCATTCCTTGGGGCTTGAGGTGAGGATATACATCATGGCAGAAGCACATAGCAGAAACAGCTCAACACTTGGCTCCAGGGAGCAGAGAGACTCCCCTCCAGATACAAAATATATACCCAAAAGCACACCCCCAACGACCCACCTTCTCCAGCCACACCCTACCTGCCTCCAATGCCAGCTCACTGATTTTGGGTAGGGCTCTCATAACCCAATCATTTCACCTCAGCCTCCACACTGTCTCATATATTGAGCTTTTAGGGGATATCTTTCATTCAAACCAGTGTGACCAGAAAATTCCTAAATGTCCATCAACCAATTTCCTCTTCCTGGGCAGGTAAAAAGATGACTTTTCCCAGTTGATTACAGTTAGACTACAGCTATATATCTGGATTCTACCCCATGCATTGCAGGCAGAATTGATGTGAACCAGTCCTTGATGTGACCCTGAAAACACTCGCACAATCTCTCATTCTCTCTTCATTTGTGAGCCATCTGGTTGCAGAGGATCCTGAAGATTCCTAAGATCTTGTGATGGCAAAGGTCTATAATGAAAGGGGTCTGAGGCAGCACAGAACAATTACTATAATATTGGATACGATTTGACCGTCTGCAGAGGCTTCATGTTTTCATGTTTATGCCCCAATGTGGAAACGAAGAGAGAAAAAACTAAATTGATTATGTTGTCAAGAGGCGGGACCTTTGAAGGGTGATTAGGATGAGATAGTCTCAAGGACAGAGCCCCAAGAGTGAATTTTGTTGGTTCTATAAGAAAAGGGAGAGAGTCTAGAAGAAAATCACATGCACATACACACCTCCTATCTCTTGCCCTGTGGTGCTCTGTGTCACCTCAAGACTGCCACCAAGGAGGCCATCACCTTGCATGGCCCCTTAATCCTGGATCTCCACCGTCATCAACAAAAGAAATCTTTTTTTTAATAACTCAGCCAGTATGTGGTACTTTTACTGGCAAAACAACTCCTATAGAAACAAATGAGCCTATTTACTGTGACATCAATAAAATGTGAATTAACTTCCTCTGGATTGAAGTCCTTGAGGTATCAGGGTTCTCTGCTGCATAATAACATAACAATGGAAAATTACTATATAGATACATGTTTTCTTCATTTTTAAATTGGGAATAATATAAATTGCCCCATAGAGTTGTTGTGAGGCATAAATAGGTGAATGCAAATTTCTTAAAATTATCTGCCACATAGTAACCATTTTTCATTTTAATTTTGCCATTTAAGGTTACCCATTGAACAAAAGGAGATATGTATTGTTAATATTTTTAATGTGTGTACATTTGAGCAATTTGGCATTATGTTCTTTGCATAGTAGAAGGGCCTTCCTTTTCATTCCTTTATTTAGGGTGATACATTATACTGTTCTAGCTTTGTCGTCTTTTGTTTGGTACCTTATGGAAAAGCATTTTTGCTTTGCTTTGTTTTTGTTGAATTGTCCTGAACTCTATATGAAAGCAAAATCATCAACAGATTACAAAAACAAACCATAAAAAGATTTTCTATATTGACCTCCTTGTTTCTATAAAATATGAACACTGCACTTGGAAGTAATATATATCCGCATATACTTTGACACATGAGCCAATTAACAATTCAGATAAGCAATTTTCACCAAATAATTATGTTAATTTTCTTAGGCTTTAGGGATTGTAATGCTTTGCAACATTAGTGGGGTTTAAGGCAAATTTCCACAAATGCATGCAAGTATATTACTTAGGAAACAAAAATAAATTATGGTGACCTGCCTCAGAGTAAATGAGAATGACAGAAATAGATAATTAGAAGTTGGTAACCAAATTCAGACAGTTTCAAGTTATTACTATTAGGTTTCATTCCTCATTAGTTTTTTTTAAATACCTCTAATTTGGATGACCTCAGTTTGCCATTTCTTAGGTGTATTAAGAGCCCACCATGCTACAATACTGTTTGCTGCTACCTCTATGATCATGACCGAGCAAATCATAAGGAGCATGCATCAGGGTTGGTCGACAGTAAGAACATGGCTGGGATAATCTGTTTGTATGCTTGAGGTTATATGTTTCTCCCTGAGAGGAAGTCAGAACTATTAGAAACTCTTTGGGAATATCAAGTAATACAGATATCCTTTCAAATATAAGCTTTCTGAGACATTTTACAAAATGAGATGGTGTTTTAGTCATAATTGTAATAATAAAGCTGCTCCTTGAATCCAGCATGTACAAAGATGCCTTTTAAGCAACAACTATAATCACACTAATGAGGAAAAGTATTTTTGTTCCTTATGTAGCATGTCAAAAAAATAAATATGACTCTCACTTTTTAAACTTGGAGACTGAAAAGTTGATGCAGCTACTTACCATGCTGGACAGTCCCTCTTGTCAGCAGGATGAATGCTTGACGTAATTTGTGTCACATCATTCATCCTCTTGCCCCTGCTTCCTTGGCTGCCTTACAGAGATTAAGTGCCTGCTTACGACTGTTGGTGTGGATTTCTTCAGTCCCTTGTCCTGTTCTCACATTTTCCATGTGTTCTCATAGCATGATAGAGTATTTGGCCAATTACTATTACTTTATTTTGGTAGCACTGTGGATTGAACCAAGGGTCTTACATATGCCAGGCACGCACACTACTTTTGAGGTACATCTCTAGTCCTATGAAGGTTTTCAAATGTCTTTTTTTCCCATGTTTATGATCTAACTCATATTCAGTAAATGTCCTCTACAAATTTTGATTTTGTGGTTGACAATACACATTGAACGCAGGTGTATTTCACCACTGAGCTACATATCTGATCCTTTTTATTTTTGAGACACTAAATTGTTAGGGCCTGAGTTGCTGAGGCTGACCTCAAATTTGTAATCCTCCTGCCTCAGCCTCCCAAGTCACTGGGATTACAGGTGTGCACCACTGTGTCTGACACTCTACAAGTTTGATAAATGTATAACATATAATTTCCAAAGTAAATACATCGATACCATCAAGAATAGAACAGAACCATTATTCCAAAATACTGCCCTGTGTGACTCTCCAACCAACTCATTTCCCTACTGAGAGTTTTGCCAATTGCTGATCTGTTTTCCATCTAAATAGATTTTTCCAGAATATTATATAAATTATATTGTCCAGCATATCACATTTTGGGTTTGACTTCTTTAACTTAGAATATCATACTTGAGGTTCATCTATATTAATGTCAGTATTTTTCTTTTTGTAGCAGTATATTATTCCATCACATGAATGTCCCCTGGTTTGTTTATTCAATTCATTGATGGACATTTAGGTTGCTTCCAGTTTCAGGTTATTATTAATAAACATGCTAAAAACATTTACATATGAGTTTTTGTCATTATACATTATTATTTTATTTGAATAAATCTGCTGAGTTGTATGGTAAATGATTGCTTCACTTTATAAGAAACTAACCAACTCTTTCCAAGCTGGCTGTACATTTTTGTATTTGTAATACAAATGGATCTTTCTTCTAGCTCATCTGCCTTCTTCCCAAAACCAGATATATTAAATTTTTGTTTTACTTTATTTTTTAGTCATTTTAATAAGTACATAACCATAACCAACATACCATTCTCGTTTTAATTTGCATTTCCTAATGAATAATGATATTGGCTTTCTTTTCATGTACTTATTTGCCAATCATATTTAATATTTGTGGTAAAGTTCTCTTTAATCTTTTGTTCATTTTTAATTAAGTTATTTATTGAGATTTAAAAATACACACATATACTCATACACATACACACACACACAATGTGTCCATTTTGGGTACAAGTTCATCTCAAGATATGTGATTTGTCAATAATTTATTTCAGTTTATAGTTTTTCTTTGAATTCTCTTTTTAGTATTTTTTAAAAGAGGACAGTGAGTAAGTGTGTGTGTGTGTGTGTGAGAGAGAGAGAGAGAGAGAGAGAGAGAGAGAATATCAATTTTTATTGAGTTTTTCACCTGGCTTTCCGTTGCTCTGACGTTTCATTGTGTACATGGGTGCTGGGGTTTGAACCCTTGTACTCACACTTGCCGGGCAAGCATGGTAACCGCCAAGCTACCACTCCAGCCCCTAGTATTTTTTTTATTTAACATAATTTCAAGAAAAAAATTCTTAGCTTTGATCAATTCCAATCTTAACATTTTCTTTATGAATCCTCCTTATGTAGTTCAGGTCTAATAAATCCTTGCCTATATGATTTGGTCTGTGCTTCTTATAGAAATTTTAGAGATTTAAGTTTATAATCCATTTTGAGTTAATTTCCATGTGTATGTGGAAATATATGAATCCAACTCATTTTTCTTTCAGTGCATAAATTTTAAATTATTTGAGGTCCATTTATTGAGATTAATTTAGCTCCACTGAATTACCTTTGCACCTTTGTTAGAAATCAACTGAATAAATATCTGTGGATATATTTTTTATTTTATTCAGAAATTTATTTATTGAAGAGTCAAACAAGCTTCTAATGAAATAATATACTATATACAAATAAATTTTGAAAATTAGATTTACCCTCCAGAACCCCCGAAGTTTCATTTATCCTCGCGTCTATCCTTTCAATAAAACCACAATATTTTGAACACAATAAATTCTGAAACCTGGCAGCATGAAACTGCATTCTTTGTTGTACTTTACCCTACGACCACTTTTAATAATCTAGGTTTATTATATTTCCACGTAAATTTTAGAACTAGCTTGTACAAAGCTCTATTTGAATTTCAGTTGGAATTATGCTAACCGAAGATGACATTTTAACACTATCCAACCTCTTCGTTTACTTTTTGATTTCTATGAGTCTTCTGCATACAAACTTATACAAATATTGTTCAAATTATACCTAAAAGTTTTAGTCTCAACTTTATTACAAATAGTGCTAGTTCAATTCTCAACCGTTCTTTGCTAACATTTAGATATATGATTAATTTTAAACATTGAAATTGTCTCCTACAAATTTGAAAAACAAAATGAAACAAAACTAAAAAGAAATTACAAGTATCAAATGACAAATCAAATAAATTATAAGTATTACGAAGGCAAAGAGTACATCACCATACACCCTACAAAATTGTAGACAAACTGGGCATGGTGGCACACACCTGTAATCCCTGAGGCTCAGGAAGCTGAGCATTGCAATTTTGAGACCAATCTTTGCAACTTAGCAAGACCCTGTCTTACAAGGGGCAGGAGGACTGGATATAACTGAATGGTAAAGTACCCTGGGTTAAAATCCCAACACAATAAGTAAACAAATAGAAAACTCAGTAACTCTATTCTAAAAGATTTGAAAAATTACGTGAAATTTTCAGGTGTCTAGAAAGACACAACTGCTAAAGCTCGGTTAATAGATCATATGAACAGTTCCTTATTTACTGAAGAATTAAATTTATATTTCAAAATCTTTCCAAAAAGATATACTAGGTACTTGTGTCTTTATCGAAGATTTTACCAAATATTTAGAGAAGAAATAGGACTCATTCTATACAAATTCTTCTAGAAAAGGCAGGGGATAGAAAGATTTTCTGGTCTATGAGATGATAATTACCTTCATCAATACCAAAGAATCACAGAAATTTTTAGTTCCATCTTTTCTTAACATAAAAGAATAATCCAAGACACAAGTGGTATTTTAAAAGGTGCTCTAGGATTGGAGTGGTGGCTCAGTCATTACGGTGCTGGACTGGCTTGCACCAGCACGCAGGTTAGCAGCCCAGCAGCACGTACACAACAAAATGAGCAATGAAAAATCACGTGAAAGACTAAATAAAAATTGCCCTTCTCTCTCGCTTTCTCTCTCTTTCTGTCTCTGTCTTTCTCTCTCTCACTGTCCCTCTTTCTTTAAAAAAAAAAAAATTGCTCTAGATTACTGGTCTAGGCTGAGGATGTAGCTCAGTGGAAGGGTGCCTGCCTAACATACACAAGGTCCTAGGTTCAGTTTCCTGCAACAAATAAATAAGAATAAAAAATTGGTTATTTTCTCTCTCTTACTACATAAGTAACTACCGATTAGCTTTTTAACCTTACTGTACCTTAGATTCAATTCTGAAATTTCTTGACTTTTTAGGAATATAAAAGATATGACTGCAAGCATGTTGTGTAATTTGTCAATGATCACTTTAACTACGAAAGATGAATAGGTATAGAGGAGAGGAATAGGTGAGCAAAAGCTGATCGTACTAACTGCATATAACTGGCAGGGCCAGGGTACTTGGGAATTATAATCCAGGTTGCATTAATGCTTCACATTTGATTAAGTATGCATAGTAATCAATTATGTTACTACAATGAAAAGTTGAGGCAAGTTACCTTTATAAAGAAAATAGGCTTATTAGGTTCAGGGTCATGGCATCATCATTAGCTTAGCTCTGGTGATGCTTATCAGAGGTGGTGTCCTTATAGCAGGAGGATATGTGTGAAAAGGAGATCATATCTTGAAACAGGAAGCCAGAAAGAGATTCAGGGGTCATGTTGAGACATTTATAAAAATTTTCTCTCATGAGAAGTCAATCCAGAAAACCTGTATTCTTTTCTGAAGGAAGAAAGATATCTGATGGCCTAAAGATATTCCACTAGATGCTACCGTTTAGAGTTTCCATCTGCTCTCATATTGCCACACTGGGGACCAAGCTTCCACCACATGAATCTTTGGAGGATATACTTCAACCATATTCAAACCAAACAGGATATTATGCTAGATTTATTAATAAAAAATAACTGAAGTCAGATTTTTGCCTACTCAATATATTTAGTTTTGGATAAAGACAAACTATGCTTGAGAAAAAAGTCAACAAATTTACACCACAAGGGCCTGAGAAAATGCCATTGATAAATATAAATTGCATACATTCAGTACGGGAATTTTTCATGTCTAAAGGGAGAAGGAAAAGTAACTGACTATATAAGAAAAATAAAAACATGTAAATTATGTAAGTGTATTATGGAGTTAGCTGAGAGAAGCGTAAAGGATGGAAGTAGTAGTAGTAGTAATTGGGTTAGAGTGGGGAAGGCAATCACTTTGTGTAATGGGGGTTCAATTTTGCTAGCAAAATTTCTAGTTCTTCATATTTAGCAAGTTGTAGGCACTCGTAACTGAACCTATTCAGAATGCAAAAATCAAAGTAATGTTTCTCTTTACAGGGTAAAATAAAATTTTTCTTAAATTCCCATATTAGACCTGAATGATACAAGTGGTAAACTTGATGTGGTGTCTGCATATTTAACACTGAGAATGAGCAATTAAAAAAACCCAGAACCCACCCATTGCTTGGCACATATTAGGTCGAAAGGTGCTCATGTTAATATAGCGATTGAATATACCCTCTTACCTAATGCAGTAAGCCAACATATCACTCAAAAGGTAATTAAAAATAAGAAACAGTGAACTATAAGAATAATAGGAAAGGAATCTGAAGCAGACAAGGCACATCAACAAAATTTAGAATGAAAAAAAGCAATAAGTGAATGTTTACCATGACCTAGCTCTGCAGTACTGAGGAACGAATATCTAATCTAGAAGTCGAAAATGGTAAGAGGGATGATGGTAAGGGCTAATACATTCCAACCATAGAGATTGTGCTGTGTAAAATTCCAGGAGGCACTACTAAAATAAACTCTGATATGAATGGCACTCAGGAAGTAGGGCATCATAGAAGCCCGAAAAAGAACCAAAAAGTGAATACATACAAAGACACAATTCTGGAAAGACTCAGAAATTGGAGGTAATTAATACCATTGAGAATAGCGGACATGAGAATAGTTTTGGGTGGTAATGAACTGGAGAAATGTTCGAAAGGAAAGACTAAACTTCCTACCTACAGATATACAAGGAGGAGAGAAAGGATGAACCCAGAACGGAACAAGAACACTGAGATCTGGCTGACTTCACACCAAACTCACTGGGCAGAAATTTAAAGTCAAGAAAGATAAGCTCAGAACACCACAGGAAATTACTTGCAGCCAGCATAACACTGGTAAAGCAGAGGTTTTACTCAGAGAAAATGAATACCATGCCAATTCCTGTCTCGAGTGGAATGATGCATATATTTGACCCAGGGATGAAGGCTGCAAGAGAAATGACTTCATTTGTCATAAACCACAGAAAGGTTCAAACTTAATAAAGTGCAACATAAAAAATGGTATTTTCATAGTAATCAATTAAGACAAAGATGTTACCTCCATGGGAACAAATTAAAGAAGTTCAAGCTTAAGTTGGATAGGACAGAGAAAAAGATAAGTAAGAAGAACTAGGATGGTGCTAGAACAAAACTCTATGACCGCATAGAGAAGTAGTCAAAATTCTGTTGAATAGATTGGGGAAGAGTTCATTCCAAGGATATTTTTCAAAAAATAAAATGAGGAATCAGTTGACAATTAACACAAGTTATCTGCTAAATGTGATAACAACAAACACACACAGGTTAATAGAGCAATTAGGGAAAGAAACGATCAAAGAGAGCCCTTCCACTTCCACTGTCACCTCAGGGTGACTGTGTGTATGCCCAAGGCTACAGCCTCTGATGTCAGCATCAGAGAAGGCAGGCTGTCGGGATAGCAGATGTCACTTAAATAGTTCAGTTTGGGTAACAGATATTTGAACATGCAAATAGAAAAAGTCTCACCGTGAGGGGGCAGGGAAGAAGTATCCAAAGTTGCTAAAATAAATAAAATTTCGAGTTTTCAGAACTGGGGGTATCGTTCACTGGTAGCGTGCTTGCCTATCTCGTACATGGCTTTGGGTTTGACCCACTTAAAAAAGAATGGCTAGAAAGGTAAAGTTCAATTATTTGCAATCTGTAAAAGATACACTTTAGGTTTAGATACAATAGGTAGAAAAAGAGCATATGAAAACAACAGAAGACAAAAGAAAGTAGGAATAAAAATATGCTAAAACTTGACAATACAGATGTTAAAACAATTATGGGATAAAGGGACATTTTATAACAATTAAATATTCATTAAATAAAAATATAATAATTGTAAATATATATACAGCTAAAAACAAGGCTGTAACATATTAAGTGAAATCTGGCAGAATTACAAGGAAATGTAGAAAGCCACCGACGAGAGTTGAAGACTTATTCAATGTACCGCACTATTTTTTACTTATTTATTTTTTCATTATTAGTTCAACATGTTCTTACAGATTGAAGGGATTCTTTGCTACCATTTACATATGCATGTGTAATGATAATGGAACTTGAGCCCCATCAATATCCAGTGTCTCCCCCACTTTACCTACTCCCTGCTCTCTTTTCCAAAATAATTCTCCCTTATTACATATATGAATGTTCATATACATATATATTAATTTTTGAATTTTCAACACTTAAATGCCTGCGTAAGTATTTTTTGGCTTCTGGGTGGAGTTCAAGTATACCATACAGAATTAATAACCTTCCTTTTCCTTCCCTCCCTGTCTCCTGCCCCCATCTTCTACCCACCCCTTCATTGCTATAGTTCCTCCCAGATTATGTTTTACTTCAAATTTGGTATGTATAGCAAATAAACTTTTCTAACTTAACCCTATCCTTGGTTTTACTCTAGCTTATGCAAATGAGAGAAAACATTTGACCTTTAAGTTTCTGGGTTTGGCTTATTTTGTTCAGCATGAGTTTTTCCACTTCCATCCATTTACCTGAAAAAGCTATGATATTGTTCTAATAGCTGAGTAGAACTCCATTTTGCATGTGTGTGTGTGTTTGTGTACACCACAGTTGTTGGATCCATTCATCCAGTGAGGGGCATCTGGGTTGATTCCATAATTTATCTTTTATAAATTGAGCTGCTATAAACACTGAAGTAGCCATGTCTTTGTTAAATGCTGATTTTAGGATTCTAGCTCTTCTGTGAAAACACCCAGGGGCAGGATAGCCAGATGAAATGGTAATTTCATCTCCAATTTTTTAAGACGACTCCATGCTGCTTTCCAGAATGACTGTACCAATTTGTAGTCCCACCAACAGTATGTTACTTTTCCTTTTCCCCAAAACCTCTCCAGCATCTCTTATTGTTTGTATTCTTAAACTTTGCTGCTCTTACTGGAGTGACGTGAAATTTTAGTGTTGTTTTGATTTGCATTTATCAAACTGCTAGTGATGAGGAACACTTTCTCATTTTTGGCTTTTTGAACTTCCTCTGTTGAGAAGTAGCTGCTTAGTTTGATAGCCCATTTGTTGACTGGATTGTTTGTGATTTTGGTATTAAGTTTTTGAGCTCTTTGTATAGTCTGGATATTATTCACCTAATGAAGGTGTAGCCGACCATATTTTTCTCCCATTCTGTAGGTTCTCTCTTGATGCTCTAATTGCTTAGCTGTGCAGAAGCTTATTAATTTAATGGCATCCCCCTCATTGGCTTTAATTCTTTCACTATGGGAGTCTTGTTAAGTTAATGCCTACATCAATATGGTAGAGTGTCGATCCTATTTTTTCTTATAAGAGTTGTAATGTTTCTGGCTTAATTCCTAACTCTTTGATTTTGATTTAAATTTATGCACAGTGAGATATAAGAATCTAATTTCAATCTTCTACATATGGCCGTCCAGTATGTCAACACCATTTGTGGAACAGGCTAACTTTCCTCCAAACTAGATTTTTACTCACTTTGTTGAATATCAAGATAGTTTAAGATTTTTGAGTTTGTCTCAGTATCTTCTAATCAATTGAAGCCTATTTTTATACCAGTACCATGATGTTTTGTTACTATGGCTCTATAGTATAATTTTAGGTCAGGTATTGTGGTACCTTCTGTTTTGTTACTTTTGCTAAAAATGCTTTGGCTATTCTGGGTTTCTTATTGTTCCAAATGAATTTAAGAATTGATCATACTACATTTGGGAGGAATTACATTGGTATCTTGATGGTGATTATGTTGAATCTGTACAGAACTTTTGGCTGAATGGTGATTTTATATTGATTCTGCCTACTCAAGAACATGTAATATCTTTCCTTCTCAGGTTCAACTTCTTTCTTCAGTGTTCTATAGCTTACATTGTACAGATCTTTTACTTCCTTTGTTATATTAATCCCAAGAATTTTATTCTTTTTGAGATTATTTTGAATGGGAGGGATATCCCAATTTCTTTTTCAGCTGAATTACTGTTGGAGTATATGAAAGCTTGATCTTATATCCTGCCACCTTGCTAAATTCACTTATAAGCTCTAAAAGTTTTCTGATTGAGTTTTCTAGGTTGTCTAGATATAGTATCATATCAGCAGATAAAGATAGTTTGACCTCCTCCTTTCCTATTCATGTCCATTTAATTTCCTTCTATTATCTGATTGCTCTTGCTAGGGTTTTGAGGACTTTCTTGAATAAAAGGGGTGACAGCCTTCTCTAGTTCCCTAGTGGCAATACTTTCAATTTTTCTCAATTTAGTATCATGTTGGCTGAGGGCTTGTTACAAATAACCCTTACAAAGTTGAGGTAAGTTCCTTTCATGCCTATCTTCTCCTGAGTTTTGAACATAAATGGGTGTTGTATTTTAATCAAAGGCTTTTTCTGCATCAATTTAAATATGTTTGTCTTTAATTCTGTTTAAGTGGTGTATATTTATTGATTTGCATATGTTGAAGAATCTGAATCTCCAGAATTAAGCCTACTTGATTATGACTTGTTATCTTTTTGAGGTGTTATGGAATACCACTTGTTAGAATTTTATTTAGGATTTTTGTGTCTATGTTCATCCAGGATGCTGGTCTGTAGTTTTCTTTCCTTGATGTGTCTTTGCTGGGTTTTGGTATCAGTGTTATGATCATCTCATAAAAAGTATCTGTGAGGGTTCCATCCCTTTCAATTTCATGGAATAGTTTCATAAGGAGAGGTATTAGTTCTTCTGTAAAGATCTGGTAGAATTCTGCTGAGAATCCATCAGGTCCTGGACTTCTCTTTTTTAGAAGACTTTTAATTGTTTAAATATCAAACATGATATTGGTCTGTTTAGGCTTTGAATATCCTTCTAAATCAATATGGGAAAGTCATATGTGGCTAGGAGTATGACCATATCTTCCATATTCTCCAACTTGGAGTAGTAGAGTTTTTCAAAATAGGTGCTGTAATCCTCTGGATTTCAGATAGATCAGTGGTGATCTCTTGCTTTTCCTTCCAGTTTTGTTAATTTGCTTCATTTTGATCTTTGAAAAAATAAATCTCACCAAAACAAAGAAACAACTCTTTGTTTTGGTGATTCTTTCCATTTTTATAAATTGTCCACTTCATTGATTTCAGCACTGATCTTGATTACTTCCTGTCTTCTACTGGATTTGGGATTGAGTTGCTTTTTTTTTTGTAGGGACTTGTCATTTCTCAATATTTTTGATGAAGACCCTTTGCTATAAATTTTCCTCTTAAGAATGTTTTCATGCTGTCCCAGAGATTTCAATATGCTGTCTTAATCTCATTCATTTCCATGAATTTCTTGATTTGTTCTTAGATGCTACTTGATCCATTCTTCATTTAAGAAAATATTATTCAATTTCCATGTGTTTATGTGCTTTCCATTATTTTTCTTACTGTTAATTGCTAGGCTCATGCCATTATGATCTGATAGGATACATGGGAGTATATCAACTTTTTTACATTTGCTAAGATTTCCTTTCTGGACTAAAATATGATTTATTTTGGAGAAGGCACCAAATGCTGCTGAGAAGAAGGTAAACAGCCAATTTTGGGGTGGAAAACTCTATAGGTATCTGATGAATCCATTTGGATCGTAGTGTTGTTTAGGAGATATCTTCATTGATTTTTTTGCTTTGATGATCTATCAATTGGTGATAGTGATGTATTAAAATCCCCCAGTATTATTGTGTTAGAGTCTATAAACGGTCTTAAATCACAGTATTTTTTCACATATTTGGGAGCATTGGTGTTTCTGGCATAGATATTTACTACTGTTACATCTTCTTGATGTACAATACTCTTTATTAAGATGTAGTGGCTTTCTTTGGCTTTTTATCTTTCTGGATTAATTTTTGGTTGAAATTTACTTTGTCTGATATAAGTATTATAACACTCACTTTCTTTCTTGGACCATAAGCCAGGTAGATTTTTTTTCATCCTTTTACCTTCAATCTGTGACTATCTATGGTTGTGAGATGTGTCTCTTGTAAACAGTATATTTTGGGGTTTTATTTTTTGATTCAGTCTGTTAATCTGTGCCTTTTGTTTGGGAGGTTGAGAACATTCACGTTCAGTGAATTTTTATTTATTTATTTTTTTTTAGAGAGAGAGAGACACACAGAGAGAGAGAGAGAGAAACAGCTTTATTTAGTTTTTCACATGGCCTTAGTTGCTCCAACACTTAGTTGTGTACGTCGTGCTGGGGTTTGAACCTGGGTCCTTGTGCTTGCCAGGCAAGCGCAGAAACCGCTGAGCCACCACTCCAGCCCTCAGTGAATTATTTGTTCTGCTGTTTTTCACTGAATGTGATGTATGTGTTGGTGCCGGGGAGTGGGTCTTGAGACTCATCTCTGGTGGTTCCCCTGTGGGATCTTGCTGATGGGTTGGGGGATTTTTTCCCCTCCTTTACTTGGGTAGGGGTCTGTCAGGATAGTTGAGTTCTGTAGCAGGTGATTTATTTTTTACCTTTATGATATCCAATGCCTCCCAAGATAAGGAAGTGCAATCAAAGTAAATATCAAATGGATACAATACACTGCATTATACTATTTGTTCTTATTCCAAAGATAAGTACTGTCTATGAGAGGAATAGTAGGTTTAGCAATTTCCTCCTGAAAATAAATTTATCTACAAATAAAAGAGAAAGAAAATAAAATTGAGGGGAAAAAAGAAAAAATTATTTGAAGAGAAGTAAAAAAAGAATGGAAGAAGGTGAAAGACTCTTTTATTTTAAAGAGAGGGACAGTGAAAGAGAGGGAGAGAATCAATTTTTTATTTAGTTTTTCATGTAGCTTTCATTGCTGGGACACTGTGTATGCTGGGGTTTGAACCCACGTACTTGCACAGAGCCTGGCAAGCTCTGTAACTGCCAAGCCAACATTCCAGCCCAAAGAAGAATTCTTAAGGAAAAGAAAAAAATTGAATTGTGAACCCTAGAGTTCTCCTGTTACACATTGTGGACAAATGATCAGTGTCCAGTTGAGATCTGTTAGTGGAAACTCAAAGCCAGAAACTCTGTTATCACAAGGCAACCATTTGCAGGATTCTGAAGGTGGGGGGCAGATTCCAGGGTCTTGCGTCTAGAGATCTGTCACCTGGGATTTCAGGGGCTGCTACTGCCTCAGAAAATTCAGGGTAACTCATGCTCCGAGGGGGGTATCCCCTGCTGGACTTCACTGGGGCAACTGTAACTCCAGAGGGGTTCCAGATTCCTGATGCATGGCTGGTTAAAGCCTGGGCTGGTCCCAGAGCTGCTCTTCCAGTTTCAACCTCTGAATGTCAATAAGGTTCTGTAAGATTGTGGAGAAATCTGTGGAGTCTAGACTCCTTCTTGCCTGCCTTTGTGGTTGAAACAGCTACTGCCTGACCTCCTTAAGGGCACAAGGGCACTTGGGGGAATCTGCTGACACCTCGTCAGTGGAGAAGCCACCGATTTGTCCCAGTTGAGGCCCAATGCAGCCTATCTGTGACATAGTTGGGTTTGGGCAGGACGATGGAAAAATCTGCTTTAGTGATTGGACTCCTCACTTGCCTCTTTAGCCAAAATGGCTACTTCCTGATCTCTTTATGGGCAGAGAAGATACTGAGGAGTTGTACCCAGTTCAACCCAATGAAGCATTTCTATATGCACTTACTCTCTGCGTAGCAAAACTGGTCACACCATAATGATCATTGTCTCCCCTGCTCCCATGTTATTTGGGGAGCAAAGGTGGTTGTGGTGGGGACTGTGTGGATCTGAATCAGTTCCTTTTTACCACTAGCTACACCCAAATCTCCAAATCATCAAGAATCTCCCACTGATGAGCATTGTGTTCCAGGAAATCTTTTCCAATACACATATCTTGCAGGAAGTCCACTTTCCCAGCACTTGTTTCAAATCAAAGACAGTAGCCAGACACCAGATCCCTGCAGTCCACCATCTTCCAACCTCCCTTGCAGCACTTTAAAGATAGAACAACCAGGCAGTGGATCAACAAGGAATAGAAGACACAAACAACACTTTAACCACCTAGATCCAACAGCCATCTATAATAGACCAACAAGTTCTAGTACAAGTTCTCCAGTATCCACAGAGCATTCTCCCATCCAGATGTCAAGGTTCCATCAATGTAAAATTTTTGAAATCATATAAAATATCTTCTTCAAAAACTTAAATAGGGGCTGGAGTGGTGGCTTGGTAGTTACGGGGCTTGCCTCGCATGCACAAGTATGCAAGTTCTAACCCTAACACCATGTACACAAAGTGTCGAACAATGAAAGTCACATGAGAAACTAAATAAAAATTGCTTCTTTCACTCTCACAGTCCCCTCTTTCTCAAAAACAAAACTTAAATAAGTAAAATGATGTTAATTGTAGAAAGAAATTTGCTAAATTCCCAATTATGTGAAAATCAATACACTTCTAGATGACCAAGGGATTACTTAAGGATAGAAAGCAACCACAAGAGAAATATGAAAATAATGTGAAATCAATGAAAATGAAACAAACTAAACATATTAAAATTTATGAAATGTAGTGAAAGTGCTTAGAAACTGAATGTTTTAATTGCCTATGTAAAAAAAGATATCAATCAATAACCTTATCCTTCAAATAAGACACTGGATAAATAAGTACAAGTCAAAGTGACAGAAACAGCGAAAATACTCAGATGAAGGAAGGAATGAATGAAAGAAATGCACAAATGGGGGCTGGAGCGGTGGCTTGGCGGTTATGGCGCTTGCCTTGCATGTGCGAGTACGGGGGTTCAAACCCCAGCACCACGTACACAATGCAGTGTGTGAGCAACGAAAGTCCATGAGAAACTAAATAAAATTAATTCTGTCTTTCTATCTTACTGTCCCTCTCTCTTTAAAAAAAAAAAAAAAGAGAAATGCACAAATGGAAGAAAGCTAAAAGCTGGTTCTTTGAAAATATCAGCAACATTGAATTAGCAAACCTGCATCTAGAGTGACCACTGAGAGAGACAGACAGAGAGAAAAAGAAGGAGGAAAAGGGGGAGGAGGAGGATTAAATTACTATAATTAAGAATGAAAGAGAGGAATCACTACAAGCCTTTTAGAAAAAAATAACCATATTCCAGTACTTTACTTAATATGGATGGATGAAATGAACAAATTACTAGACAGAAATAATTAAAACTGACACAAAAAGAAACAAAATTTGAATAGGGCTATAAATAACAAGGTCAAATTAAAAATTAAAACATTCCCTACAAATAATTATGTAACATAGGTACAAGGGCTACAAAGGTGACTCAGCAGTTACAGTGTTTGCCTGGCATGCGCGAGGACCAAGGTTCAAATCCCAGCACCACACACACAACCAAGTATTAGAGCAATGAAGCCCAGATGAAAAACTAAAATAAAATTGATTCTCTCTTGCTCATGCTCTCTCTCATTGTCCTTCTCCCTCAAAAAATATAATTTAAAAAATCATAAGTACAAAATTCCTAGCATAATTCTAGCAAGCCAAATTCACAAATATATAAAAAAGACCATACACCATTGACCAAGTAGGATCTATCCTGAAAGTTAACTCAACACTGGAAAATATCTATTTTCAACAGAGTAAAAGATTGAAAAGCACTGATGCTTTAATAGATACAAAACAAAGGCATTTCACACAGTTTAGTAACTATTTTAAAAACTCTCAACAACTTTGAACCTAATGAAGCCTCAATCTGATAACACCACGTATAAAAAACTCACAACTATCATTGTGTGTGAGTATAAAACACATGTTTTTAACAAATGTGGTAAGGAATTAGGAAAGAAAAATAAAGAGAATCTATACTGACAAGGAAGAGGTACAATTACCTATTTGCACAACACATTTCTATGTGCAGAAAATTCTTAAAATTAGAAAGTGTATATTAGAACTAATAACTGAATTCAAAAATGATGCAGGGTAAAATATAAATATAAAATTGTAAAACATATAAATGCTTTCTATTTCCATACACTAGCAATGAACAACCTGAAGGAGAAATTTAATATAACCTCAAAAGAATAAAATACTTAAGAATAAATTGAATAGAAAAAATATAACATTTGTATGATGGAAACTGGAAAATATCATTGAGAAAATATCTAACATAATATAAAGGTATTTCATGTTCATGCATTAGAAGATATAACATTATTAAAATGACAGCATTCTCCAAAATGATCTATAAATTCAATGAAGTCTCTAAGAAACCTCAGCTACTTTTTTCTGCATAAATTAAGAAGGTGATTTTAAAATTCATATGGAAATGCAAAGGGCATGAAATAGCAAAAATAAAACAAATCAAAATGTTAAAAAGAACAAACTTGGAGGGTTTGAATTTCTCACTTTCAAAGTTTATTATAACTCTCGAATACACAAAATATGGTGGTTTGGGCATAAGACATTAAGAACAGACATGGGAATTGATGCAACAGCGGTGAGTGCAGAATTTAAAAATAAACTCTCACATGTATGGTCCATTGATTATTTTCAGTGTGCCAATAAAATTCTATGACTGAAGGAATTATTTTTTCAAAAAATAATATTAGCCTAATTGGAAGTTGACATGAAAAATGAAGATGGGATATCCCTTATACCTCATGAAAAATTAACTTGAAATGGATCATAGGCCTAAGAGTTAAAATAATGAAATCCTTTTTTAAAAATTAATTATGGAGTTGAATTTTTCTACAATCATAAATGTGTATAAAGTAATAATGATATGCATTTGATCCTATAGTTATCCCCACATTGCCCACATCCTAGTCTCTTGATTCTTCTTTATTGCACCCCTATAAGAGATATATTTATATATAAATATACATATATATGTGTACATATATATGATTTTAACTTTTCCAGAATTAAATGATTACATAAGTATTATTTGAATTCTCAGGGGGTAATGAGTATGCTACATTATTGATTATCTCCCTAGAACACTTCCTACCCTCCATACCTCTCCCATCCCCCTTCCTCTCCCTTCCCCCCTCTCCAACCTACATATCTATGGTTCCACTAGAGTATGTGTTGGTATGTCTTTGGTGGTCTAACACATGAGTTTGACTATCTTTCACTCAAGCTTGGGTTTAGCTTCAGCCTCCACAAATGAGGGAAAACACTCTGCCCTTGACTCTTGGTCTGGCTAACTTCACTCATCATGATTTCTTCCATTGCTTTGCAGCCTCTGAAGATAAATGTATGGCAATGGAAAATAATAAAATCTCAAAACAATATTGGACTAGGGATTGGAGCAGTGGCTGCTTTTGCCTCCTTTATCAAATATCAAATAGTTAAAGATATGGGGGTTTGTCTCAGGATCTTCTATTCTGTTCCACTGATTTTAGGTACTGTTTTGATACCAATACCAAGCTGTTTTCACTACTATGGGTCTGCAGTATAATTTCAGGTCAGGGATCGAGATACCCCCTATTTCTTCCTTTCTATAGAGTAGTGTTTTGGCTAGTCTGGGTCTCTTGTTATTCCATATGAACTGGCAAATTGCTTTTTCTTTATCTGTGAAAAATGTCATAGGTATCTTGATGGGGATTGCATTGAATCTGTATAGGGCTTTGAGTAGAATGGCCATCTTTATTATATTGATTCTGCCTAACCATGAACATGGAATGTTTTTCCATCTACACAGGTCGTCTTTAATTTTTTTTTTTTTTTGAGTGTTTGATAATTTTCTTTGTAGAGGTCCGTAACTTCCTTTGTAAGGTTAATGCCCAAGTATTTCATTTTTTTGGAAGTGATGGTGTATGGGAGAGATTTCCTGATTTCTTCTTCTGCGGATTTGTTGCTGGAGTAAAGAAACGCTAGTGATTTGCTGGAGTTGATCTTATAGCCAGCTACTTTGCTGACAAGTCCTATAAGCTCTAGGAGTTTTGTAGCCAATGTTAGTGGGTCTTCTAGGTATAGAATCATACTAGAAAAAGAAGTAGGGTCATCACTACACCATATAGGAGTCGGCAGCTACTTCCTTAACAATACTCCCATGGCTCATGCTGTAAAAATCAAGAATAAATGAATGGGATGCAATTAAACTTAAAAGGTTTTGCACAGCTAAAGATCTAGTCAAGAGCATCAAGAGAACCTACAGAATGGGAGAAAACCATTGCCTGCTACACCTTGGACAGTGGTCTAATATCCAGAATATACAGGGCACTAAAGAAACTAAACTCCAAACACACAAATAATCCAATCAACAAATGGGCTAAAGATCTCCAAAGGAACTTCTCTCCTGTGGAAGTCCAGAAAGTCCATAAATATATGAGAAAATGCTCCACATCATTAGCTATAAGGGAAATGCAAATCAAAACTTCAATGAGATACCACCTCACTCCTGTTAGAGTGGTAAAAATGAAAAAATCTAACAATAACAGGTGCTGGAGGGGCTGTGGGAAAAGAAGAACCCTGTTACGCTGGCGGTGGGACTGCAAACTGGTTCAGCCACTCTGGAAAGCAGTGTGGAGAATCCTCAAAAAATTAAGGATGGAACCATCTTATGACCCAGCTATCTCACTCCTGGGGATTTTCCCAAAAGAGTTAGAATCAGCATATGATAGTGATGTGGCTTCCTCAATGTTTATAGCAGCTCAATTTACTATAGCTAGACTATGGAACCAACCCAGATGCCTCTCACTCGACGAGTGGATACAAAAACTATGGTACATATATACGATGGAATAGTACTCGGCCATTAGAGAAGATGATATAATGGCTTTTGATATCAAATGGATGGAGATGAAAGAATTATGCTAAGTGAAGTATCCCAATCTCAGAGACTCAAGGGCCGAATGGTTTCTCTCATCTGCGGAAGCAAGAAAACATGGGGAAACAGTAGATTAAATGGCTAAACTAATAATAACCTCAAATTGTATGATTGTCAGCGTAATAGGGGGATTGCTCCCTAGGATACTTGGAGGTGTAGGGAGGGGGAGGGAGTGGAAGGTATTTGAAGATTTCCTAGTATACTGAAGAGTGGGAATATAGGGGAACCATCTCTGAAGCAGATGTTATTCCTCCACGAGATACCCATTTTATGCAAGAGTTCTTCTGGGGAAACTGCAACCGGTGAAACCCAAAGTGGTCATCCATGTTTTGGCATTACCCCTGGATAACTATGTATATATACATTGGTTATTGATGGTTTGATAATGTTTCCCTCTCATTTGTATCTCTATATACTCTTAATAAAAAAAAAAAAGAAAGAAAAAAAAAAGCAGATTCTC